>NW_024122002.1:1784474-1922636 GCF_016745375.1 Pimephales promelas | reverse complement strand
ATTAAAAATGTCATAACTGAGCGAATGACACTGTCCCAAACATGCATAAAACGTCCTTCATATTCATAACATATGTCATGTCATGATTATGAAGGTGTCTTGTTAGTCTTATGCACACCCCTTAAAGTAAAGTGTTGCCTCACATTTCATTGGTGTAAATGGACCCTTGGTGTGCCTCCAGTAATAGGTTCAGAAACACTGCAATAGAGAAATGGACAGCCATGACCATTATATCTGATATGTTTCTGATTTATTAGGATGTCAAATATGTTTAATGTCTAATACAGGACACAAACTGGCTGTGGTGTTTCTAATGGCCACTATGTGGAGCAGGATCATGTGTAATCATTTAACCCTCTGATGGTCTTCCTTTATGAGTCACGTCCTGAGGCCTAAAAATGAAACTTCTTCCATCCCAGTAAAACCAATGCAATTTATTTTTGTTCAATAATATTTATTCTTTTTAATTTAGTATTTTGAGACAATTTGATTGAATTTATTCATATTTATGCAATATTTATGGTCTATTTTTTTCAATGGAATATATATATATATATAGATTTTTTATTATTATTATTATTTTTTTAATTATTAATGCAGTATTTTTGATTAATATAGAGTCTAGGCCTTCAGAAAAATTTTTTTTTAAAAGAAAATTAGCACCATCTGGCTACCGTATAGAGAAAAAGCGTAGAATCATGGTGTAACCACTAGATGGCATGTACAGCTCTCTATGGAGAGGCATGTGAATTCCCCAGCTGTTTATGAACACTTTTTTGTGGATTTGAATATATAATTGAAACAATCTCAAAAACTATTTCTTATTAAAAAAATGTAAAAAAAAAAAAAAATAAATAAATAAATTAAAAAATTGTGAATTTTTGTGTTTTTGTTAATTTCCCATTCATTTCCTATGGGGGTCATTTTTGACCAAAGACCAAAATCGTGACTATTTTTTTTTACGACCACTTAGCATGCTCGGATCATGAACTCAATTTTTTTGTGTTCACATACCAAATGCCAGAAATGTCACCAAGTATCATAACCTTCCGATGAAGCTGTGATTTTTAATAATTCAAAACAGAAAATTATTCGGTCAGAAGAGGCCGAGGACCATCAGAGGGTTAAAATGAATTAACAGGGCTAAAATGTGCCAGAATGGATTGTGTGCCAGGGCCCCCAAAAGTCTCAGGCTGCCTGTTCTTCACCAGGGTCCTCTTGCCTCATGGGACAATAATCATGCCAAAAATGGCTAGTTTGAACCAAAATGACTTGGTGATGGGCTGGCATCCAAAGGTTGTAAGTTTGAATCTGCTAACTAACATGTGCTTCTCTTGATATCTTTCTCAGATCAATGTTCTTCAAGCCAAAAAGAAATTTGAGATTTTGGATTCGGTGAGTAAAGAAACAGCACATTAAACCAGCATCCTCCCTCTCCATAGTTTGCGTACTGACGTGTTTCTCTGTCCTCCACAGATGCTGTCGTTCATGCAGGCTCAGTACAGTCTGTTCCAGCAGGGCTTCAACCTCCTGGACGAGATCGACCCCTACATGAAGAAGCTGGCTGCCGAGGTGAGATGCATCTACACCTCTCATTAACTCGTGCTCATTAGGGCCCCTGTGCACCTGCTGTCCCGAGACACCTGCGCCTAATGCTGGACATGTGCTGACGGGCCCCAGGCTCCACATTAACACACGCCTAATGAGGGAAAATGAGGGATAATGTCTATCCTCAAGGGTGCATCTGTCTGAGGCAGGCTCTGTACGATTTTGGGTTGTCCCAGAGATGAAAGATGACCAATCATGGCGATTTAAATAGTGGACGGGCGTTGTCACAGCCTTAGCATGTGTTTGGTGCTGCAACCGTCTACTGACTAGCCAATAAATGCATTGATCAACGCGACACGGCTCTAAAACTTAACTTTCCTCAATTTACAAAATTGGCATGCCAAGTTTTATTGCCAAGACGCACTCACCTAAAGGATTATTAGGAACAAATGTTCAATTTCTCATTAATGCAATTATCTAATCAACCAATCACATGGCAGTTGCTTCAGTGCATTTAGGGGTCAAGACAATCTCCTGAACTCCAAACTGAATGTCAGAATGGGAAAGAAAGGGGATTTAAGCAATTTTGAGTCTGAGTATTTCACAATCTGCTCAGCTACTGGGATTTTCACACACAACCATTTCTAGGATTTACAAAGAATGGAGTGAAAAGGGAAAAACATCCAGTATGGGTCAGTCCTGTGGGTGAAAATGCCTTGTTGATGCGAGAGGTCAGAGGAGAATGGGCCGACTGATTCAAGCTGATAGAAGAGCAACTTTGACTGAAATAACCACTCGTTACAACCGAGGTATGCAGCAAAGACACAACACACACAACCTTGAGGCGGATGGGCTACAACAGCAGAAGACCCCACCGGGTACCACTCATCTCCACTACAAATAGGAAAAAGAGGCCACAATTTGCAAGAGCTCACCAAAACTGGACAGTTGAAGACTGGAGAAATGTTGCCTGGTCTGATGAGTCTCGATTTCTGTTGGTAGAGTCAGAATTTGGCGTAAACAGAATGAGAACATGGATCATCATGCCTTGTTCGCACTGTGCAGGCTGGTGGTGGTGGTGTAATGGTGTGGGGGATGTTTTCTTGGCACACTTTAGGCCCCTTAGTGCCAATTGGGCATCGTTTAAATGCCACGGCCTACCTGAGCATTGTTTCTGACCATGTCCATCCCTTTATGGCCACCATGACCCCATCCTCTGATGGCTACTTCCAGCAGGATAATGCACCATGTCACAAAGCTGGAATCATTTCAAATTTGTTTCTTGAATATGACAATGAGTTATATATATATATATATTGATTATCATATATAACATATTCATTATATATATATATATATTCTCTATCATAAAAGGAGTGTCACAGACATGAAAAAAACTCGACTCGACTTTATAACCCAATGTCCTTTGTGTTTGTACTTCAGTTGGATCAGCTGGTCATTGATTCTGCTATGGAGAAGAGAGAGATGGAGCACAAACACGCCACCATACAGCAAAGAGTGAGAACATCTGCTTTCTCTTCCTCATTTCCATATCGATCCGTCTCGTCCCTTCTCACTCTTTCTGTCTCTTTCTCCTCTTCCTCTAAATGCCTCTTTCCATAATGGCGTTATTTCAGGACATCAAACGAACAGCTATTTCACAAACCCACATCCTTCCCGCCTCAGATCCTCAGTTTAATTTGACTAGACAGATCTAGGTGACTTCTGAATTATTAATCCTAAAATAAAAAAAGTGTTTTTCTGCTGAGAATCAGGTGTCAGGTAAAGTTATTTCCTCTGAAGCAGTGACACACTTCCTGTCATAATATTGTCCTCTCACTCAAGCCCTTTGCTGTCATGTTCGTGCTCATCTGACAGTTCGCATAAACGTCAGCGTGCCACTAGCGATATAGATAACACAAGAAGAAAGACTTGGCCTCTGTTTGTGTGTATGTTTGTTCAAAGTGCTTCATCACCATATCAATAAAGGATGATGTCCTGCCCTGTCCAGATCTCTGCAGGAATTTGGCCCAACAGACACACACACACACTCTCGCTAACGTCCATCTGCTAGCACACTGCATCGCTGCCAACAGACCCGAGCCAGAAACTCTGACTTCTCCAAGCGCCCCTGAATCTTTGTCTCGGCTTGTCTTTGCACAGATACCAGTATTGATAACAGATTAGCACATTTCTAGACAACAGTTGTGTGTGTGAAGGCAGAAACCAAGTCTAAAATAGATATAAACACCTCACAGAGATCATCAATCATAATTTTGTGACAGCGCAGGGACAATTTGCATTGATCATTGGGATCTGGACGTGGCAGTTTGCCTCCGTTAATGATCTAATATCCATTAGCAAGATAATGGATGTGGTTTATTAAGAACTGCACAGTTGTTTATGAGTGCATGCGTGCAGCGAATTGGAAACATGATCAAATCTGAACAATAAGAGACTAATTTTCTTTCTCTTTTTCCTCATGTCTGATCTCGTTGTGCCGCCCACTTCCAGACTTTGATACAGGTGAGTCCATTTCTCCTCAATGACAGGATGATTTCTCAGACCAACAAAAGGAAAAAATGTCATTAAATTAAAGGAAATCTGCGAGCCACTAATATACCGTGCCTACCATGAAACTGTATTTTGGATTATTTAGTGAGAAAGTATATTTTGTTAAGGAATTATATAGCTGTTTTTTTACAAACAAATCTAGTCATTGTCCCTCAAATGAAAGTAACACTCGTAATTTAATAACACGGCTATGCAATCTTAATGCAATCTTTTTTCCATAACAGATATATTATGTTGTGTCACTTTTCATTTGCATTTTAGACAAAATATTTTAGGTTTTATATAAACAAAATAGAATAAAGTTTATCTGTCACTTATTGGTTCTCTCTAGTTGCTAAAGTTATCACTAATAATTAAGAAACATTACTAAATTTAATCTAAAATATAGCTGCGAGCAGCGATGAAGGGCCCAAGCCGGTGGCACCGCAACCCCGGTTCCTTAGTTACCTAAAAGCACCAGGGTGGCCATGCCACTGGCTTTGGCCCTTCATCGCGGATCACAGCTAGCTATATATATATATATATATATACTGTATATACATATATATATATGAAGCCGGTGGCACCGCCACCCTGGTGCCTTTAGGTTTATTGTGCACGACATGCAAAATGTAACCCTGCTTTGACTGATGCAAGCTCTTCAGCACAGTTTATAGTAAGAAAGAATATAGTAAGAAAGAAAAGTAAGCTGTTACTCTGAGATGGTTTGGGAAACAAACATTCATCATGTCGCATTGGTTTTAGTTACTTGTCCTCGAACAGAGCCCTAATCTGTTTATATTTCAGTTACACATTCTACATTGATTAAAAAAGAAAAATCAAATGTGTTTTTAATTCATACAGAAATAAAATATTTATAATTCAGCTGAGAATAAAGTTAGTTCAAATTTTAAGAAAAAACAAATATGATCTGAAATATAGCACATTCATTTTTAAATTCATTCAGGTTCAATTACCAAAAATACAATCTTAATTTAATTTAAAGCAAATAATAAATCTAAAATATATGGGTTATATGCATATTTTGTAAAAAAAAGAAAAAAAAAAAGAAAGAAAGATATATATCCAAAAACACAAGGCCTTAAACTTTAACAAGGGTGCAACTCTTATCACTACAACAAACATAGTCACACACACAAGTCTAGTCACTTACATTTTAGATGCAATATTGACTTTTTAGATGCAATATTGACTTTTTTCTGTTTCAGCAGAGAAAATAGTTAAACAAAGATCACAGCGACCCATCGCGCATCTCAAAGCAATGTGTTTTCTCATTACTGAATGATTCAGCATTTTGAATCCATGACTCGTTCATTAAGACGGTCATCTGGCGACACCTTATGGTGATTTAGGGTTATGTTTAAAAGTATCGTTCTTTACAGCGATTTTTAATTGACTCCTGTTAAACCAATCTCGTAACATTGTTGTGTAACCGATTTAATTTGATCAGCCTTACCTAGGGTAACAGCCCTATAGTGTCTTATTATTCTAAATTATTGAATTTATTGATCAAATTTACTAATGAAAAATGAAGCATACATTTATTAAGACTAGGCTGCCCTGCAGATATTAGGCTACAATATGCAGATTTAAATATACCATTTATCAAATAATCTGTTTATTTTTAGGTTACACATTACATTGTTTAAAAAATAAAAATCAAATGTGACCCGCTCTGGCGAAATGAGTCGGAAGTTGCAACCTTCCATTTTAAGATATGGGCCGATTATATGGAAAAACCATGAAATAACAAAAAAAAAAAATATATATATATATTTTTTTTTGCTAATTTCAAAGAACAGACATTCAAAAATAATCTCACAGGGTTTCGTAGTCGAGATAATTGAGTAAAGGTATTTAAATAACGATTAAAGTTGTCAAAGCTTTAAATTCGCTGAAATAAACATTGCTCTTCTCAACTCCCCTCGTCACCTCTGAGCATTTCCCGGGTATCCCCTGAAACGTTGAACTCACTGGAGGCTTCTAACCTAAACTGCGTGAGTATATTTATCTGCAAGAAGAATATAGCCTATGTAAGGCTGTAACGATCGCGACACTCAGATCCACGAACCTGTGTCGCGGTGTGAGAAGACAGAA
This sequence comes from Pimephales promelas, assembly GCF_016745375.1. Next base: position 1,916,417 of record NW_024122002.1, on the reverse strand, counting down.
TCCCGACACCGACACGTCCCTTCAACTCCCGAAGTTATCCTTCACGTCCAGACCCAATGCTAGCTACAACATCTTTAAATTACTATTAGTATTATTTGAAGTTAACATTATAAAATACGTAGACTTACACCACAAAACTTAAATTATTACTAAATTTTTTTAAAATTGGGCAATTTCAGCATTATGGAGGAGATCCAATTCCCAGATAATTAAATATTTTAATAAATTGGCCTATGTGAACCACACTGCACAAACCAAAAGTAATACTCACCGGATGAAGAAGGGTTGACTCTCTCCAGAACATAAAATCTTTATTTTATTTTCCGTGTTCGCATTTATGAGGAAAAACAATCCGAACGTGACCGTTCTCTGGAAGCAGCACTAAAACTTTCACATAGCTTAAACATGCAAGCACAAAGCCTTTCTTTAAAGTAAATTTCGTTTTAAAATAATTATCTTAATTTAAATCAATGTTTCATCAACCAATTACTAGGATTTAATAATAAGAAATAAATTGCAGACAATAGGCTAGGCCTAATCACGACGCTGAGACGCGCGGCACGTGAACTGAAGCTTGTCTCATGAACCGAAAGTCAGCGTATAAGGTATCGTCACAGACATATATATTGAAATGTCTACTTTTAAAGACAACCATTCAAAATGAAAGAAGACAGACTGCTCTCTGCTTATGTGGGCTAATCCGTATGAAAACTGAATTTCTCTCTGACTCCTCTTCAATCTTTCTGATTTTAGAACATTTTTGTAAAAGTGACTTTTTAATTATTTATTTCAAAAAAATTAAAAATAAGTTGAGTTTCAGCCTCGTTAAATTGCATTTATATATGTTAATCTATTTGGTCAAATTAAGCTATATAAAATAAATAGTTTATCCCTTAAAATGCTATGGATTTCGAAAAAAAAACGGGCAAAAAAAATTTTAAAAGCGATTTTCTTAGGTTTTCAATTGGAAAAAAAGGGCAGACGACCAGAATTCAAATCTGTATATCTTTACAACCATTCAAGGTATGACCAAGGTATCATTTGAAAGCTTACAGTGTCCTCTTTTCACTAATATCAAAATCTCAATTTTTAAATTTGGGTCACTGTGACTAATTTTGCTGGATCAGGTCGGTCACAAATGTGTTTTTTATTGTAGTATTATTTTATACAGAAATACATTATAACTATATATAATATACAAAATATAACCGTGGGCGCGATTAAACAGTGTTACAATAAAACTCAACATTGTGTTTTTTAAAAATAAATTCAAATAATACAAATCCCGAAATTGCGCTAATTTTAAAATTAAACTAAAACTCATGGCTGCACAAGCATTCATAACTGTGCGCGCCAACAGCGAGGAACCAGCAGAACAGAGTGAACGTTCATTCTGTTTAGTTCAATCCTACTTAATAGGAATTTATTTAAAATGCTTGCTCTACTCCACAACATTAATGTCTTGTGCGGATATCTGTATTTTGACTTTCGGTTTTAAGTAAGCGATTTAAAAGTTCCCGAGTCCCAGCGGAGTCACACGTTGATTAACCGGTGGGAATATACACAATAGGCCTAACTGATATTGAACACAAGAGGGCAGTATAGCACTACGTATGACTCAGATTATTTTTTCTTCTTCTGAATTTTACAAACCTGGCTGTTTTTGAACGTAAACATAATTCTTAAATGAAAAAAGGGAAAAACTGCTTTAATTATAATATTTGTATAATTTAATTTAGAAACAAATGATGTATAATTACATTTTTAGAAGATATGAGGCTTTTAGTGTTTACTTTTTTGACATTACTTTAATCTTTTGCCAAAGTTGCACATGCCTACTGGCTAATAAATGTGATGTATCTGTCGAGCTATCTGTATCTATCTGTTTCAAGCAATTTCAAGCATGCTAAGAGTCCCAAAAGTATCAAAAAAGAATGTTAAAGTTTGATTTGTTGCCACAGCAACAGTATCAAAGATATCAAGAATCCATTCACAGGTCTACATCTGCTGTATTTTTACATTATACAGATGAAGTTTGAAGCAAATCGGTTAAAAATAAGAGGGTGATATCAAAGCATTTTGAAAGTGACACACTTCCTGCTGCCAGTTGGTGGCGCTATAACTTTGACTCACAATAGTCACATCCATGTAATCAGCCTCTTACAGTGAACACACTGCTGAAGTTTCATCAAGATCAGTTAATGTATGCTGAAGTTATAACACACTTCCTGTTTCACGTTTCTCACCATAATTTTGTTTCCTCGCCACGGCCAAACCGTTCGAGATATCAAAAATCCCCTCGCAAACTTTCATCCTCAATGCCTTGACTTCATGCTGACCGAGTTTCGTGCCGTGTGTTTGAATTCTCTAGGAGGAGTATTGCACATTCCACTGCGAGCGTTTTACAAACAAACCTCAATAGCCGACTTCCTGTTTAGCTGGGGTAAAAAGTAAGAGCGTGAGGTATAGATGAAACGATGAGATCAACATGTGTACCGAGTTTCATATTATTACATGCAAGCATGTTTGATTTATGGACCAAGTGTTCGGACCCCGTTCCAGGGGGCGCTGTCTAGCCCCCCTGCCACACCCAGGTACCATCTTCAGCCCGGCTCTGATGGCTGTGGGATCTGACCTGTGTGCAAAGTTTCAAGAGTTTTCAAACCCGTTAAGGGCCCCAAAAGCCGCTAAGAGTCTCAAAATCATAAAAAAAAAGAATTTTAAAGTTTGATGCGTTGCCACGGCAACAGTATCAAAGATATCAAGAATCCATTCACAGGTCTTCATCTGCTATGTATTTACATTATACAGATTAAGTTTGAAGCACATCGGGTAAAAATAAAAGGGTGAGTTCAAAGCATTTTGAAAGTGACACACTTCCTGCTACCAGTTGGTGGCGCTATAACTTTGACTCACAATAGTCACATCCATGTGATCGTCCTCTTACAGCGAACACACTGCTGAAGTTTCATCAAGATCAGTTAATGTATGCTGAAGTTATAACACACTTCCTGTTTCACGTTTCTCGCCATAATTTCGTTTCCTCGCCACGGCCAAACCGTTCGAGATATCAAAAATCCCCTCGCAAACTTTCATCGTCAATGCCTTGACTTCATGCTGACCGAGTTTCGTGCCGTGTGTTTGAATTCTCTAGGAGTAGTACTTCAAATTCCATTGCGAGTGTTTTATGAACAACCCTAAATAACCGACTTCCTGTTGGGCTGGGGTAAAAAGTAATAGTATGAGGTATATATGAACGATGAGATCAACATGTGTACCGAGTTTCATATTATTACATACAAGCGTGTTTGAGTTATGGACCAAGTTTTCGGACCCCGTTCCAGGGGGCGCTGTCTAGTCCCCCTGCCACGCCCGGGTACCATCTTCAGCCCGGCCCTGATGGCCGCGGGTTCTGACCCGTGTGCTAAGTTTCAAGAGTTTTTGAGCATGTTTAGGGCCCCAAAAGTGCCCGAATAGTCGTATAAATAATAATAATAATAATAATAATAATAATAATCCTAAGGAAAACAATAGGGCCTTCGCCCTTTCAGGGCTTGGGCCCTAAAAAACAATTTTTTTTACAATGCTAAATATTATAATCTTGTGACAGTAATAATTTAATAAAACTATTAAATGTTATCTTAGGGTGTTCGCACCACAACGATGTACATTAAATTATAAACTTTTTCCTTTTAAGTTGTTCGTGTACTGACGACAAAACGTGATCCTGTTCACACGGATCTGCAAAAACTATCAAAAACACACATTCTGCAGCCAGACCAGTAGATGGCGATCTCACTTAGTAAAAAAAACACTATGCGCAAAAACAAATTCACGTTTTTTGTCATGTTTTTTTCGTAGTTTAAAAACTTTCTCTGAAACCTGTTTTTGAAAGTTTCCTTTGCCGGCCCCCAAAACGACATTGTCGTGTAAACGGTCACTTAATCGAAGTATTTAAAATGAATGTTTCTTATTCCATGTTTCTTATTATGCTGTGGCTTGATCTAAATTCCCTTGTAGCATTAAAATGATTGATTTTAGTTCAATTTTAAATATTTTAGACGCAAATACTATACATTTTATTTAAACAAAATAGAAAAATGTTTAATATCTCTCATTTATCGGTTGTCGCTAATAAAGATATGAGCCTACTTACAGTATGTGCTTAGATTTTGTGTTGAACTTTTATTCATTTTATTTCAATACATTTAGATTATAAACTTTCCCTTGCTCTACGGCTACAGGAACACATGATGTTTTCCTTCTCGGGTTTCAGTTGTTTCTCAACAAATGTCAGTCAGCCTTAGGGATGAATTGATTCATAATCTATAAAGAATTGCTTTATGGCAGTCACATGCCCTGTCTGGTGTATTCGGTGTGAGAGATGGTGACATCACAGAATTACATGGACAGTACAACATTTGTGCCATTCACGTTGTTCGGTCCTTTCGATCAATTACTTTCCCTGGAAATGATATTTTCAGAGCAGCAGGTGTGTATTTGATGTATGTTTCTACACGAGCATTGTAAATTAGGCTACATATACGTATTAGAGGGTACGTATTGTCGAAAATAAGTCTTTTGTCAAAAAGCTGGCACCAGAAATGGATTTGCGTGTGTTTTGAGTCTGTCAGAGCCACGTGAGGCCGAACCTTCCTCCTCATACGCGAGCGTTTGCGTCACTGGGACACTTGGGAGTTTCATCTCAGCAGAGCTCTAAGGAGCTTATGGAGGTCTAATGAAATCCAAAAACTGATTTCCTCCTCTTTTATACGTGGACCAACTCATATTCATGTTTATACCACTTAAAATCTTAGTAAACTCATATTTTATTACAAGCAGAAGATAATAATGGAACAAGTGTGCAAAAATGTAAATATCACAAACTATGCAATAAAATGCAGTTCATAAATACAATGATTTGATGATCTATTCTAAGAGAAAAATATTTATAATTTAAACTTTTGGGGGGCATAAAGTCACGTGGTGCCGCTGACTAGATATCATAATAAAGAAAAAAGCTTCATTACCACCATAATGCCTTGGAAATCTGCATGCAATTTTTTGCATACCCATGTCTGTTTGGACCCGGTGGAATGTGAGCTTATAACACAGTCTTAAATTAGTATTTTTCAACTAAAACCATATCGTATCTGATCAATAACTTTCATTAATGTAAATCTCAAGGTTTTAAATGTTGCCAAATTACTACTTTTTTAATCATTTCTGTACTTCATCGGAATGGTAAGACACTTGATAAAAGTTGTGGCTCTTGCTATGTGAACACAAACAAAAATCACGGACCTGATTCGAAAAGGTTAAATGGTCCTGAAAAAATGACTCTAAAATTAGCTAATTGGAAATGAATGGGAGACGAATTTCATCTAGTGGAAACGTTTGATACTTGATCCAAACAAATTCTTACTGAAAGCTACATTTTTTTAAGAAATCAACCTCAAATTTGGAACACAACTTCTTTAGATGGATGGCTTTGATTTTTCTGACAGTTTTAGAGTAAAACCTGTTTTGGAAAAATATATATTTCATATAAAAAATTTAAAAATAGTACTTTTTTTTATGCTGACCACAAGTGTATGTATGCCTTCCGCGTCAAAATTGATCTGAATGCATGATGGGGTTTTAAAAGAATACAATTCTTGACAAGAAAACTCTTAATAATCTTGTGGTAATTTATATATTAAAATTTTTCATATTAAATTCACGCGGTGCAACTAACATGCAGCACCAGGTGAGTGTGTGTGTGTGTGTGTGTGTTGAGACTCTCAAGTCAGCTGAGGTCTGGAAGTTTCTCACTGGGCACTTTGCCTACTTCTGCTCTGGCCAACACCGCTAAACATAGCAGATGGCAGAGACCCGATGCTTAGAGAGGGCAAGAGTTGGCGCGCCAAAAACATGGACAAATTAGTGCCACCAACTGTCCCGAACAGAGGGAGCTTGATTCAAGAGCGCTGCTCACTCAAGTGCACACGTGCGAGTGTGATTGTCTGCAGGGCAAGACTGTAATCTAGAACATGACTTGCAGATGAATTGAACCTCCTGTTTCTGCAACAACAACAAGATTTTAGAGGCCAACATGAGGTAAACATTCACATGACAAAATCTGTTAGGAGCCTCAGCAGAGCAATTTGATGTGCCATCCTGTTTCTTTCCACATCCAGGCTTTTTTTGTCAGTAATATAGACTCATTTGGACTTCTTTGTGTGGGGACAAGACTTGAATAGCTTTGTATTAATGGCATAAAAGCATAATAAAAGTCCTTATTCATAATACAATTTCTTATTCATTTTCCCCAAGCTATCAAATCTTTTTCATCTAACTATTTTTTTTATGTTTTGTGACCCATCATGATGCATCGAAGTTAAGTTTTGGGTGAACTGTCTCTTTAAGAGTGATATCAAATGAACATAAACATTTTTTAAACTCTTACCACCCCCGTTCTTTAGTGCATTGGTTTGTGTATTTATGGTATTCAAAGTTACGAGATAAAAGGAAAAGCAGATGTTAGAGACAGGCAGAGTACTGGGACAAAAATAATTGTATAACAAAAAAGGACATTTGAATTACAAAGAAAAGTGGGTTGCTAAACAGCTAAAGAAAAGAGCGAGGAACATTTGACCTGCGGATGAAAGAGAGTGAGAAACTAATTTGGGAGAAAGAGAACAGCTGTAAAGTCCGTAATAAGCTTAAAGCGTGCAGCATGGCATTCAGTACGTCTCGTCCGGTATGTTCTACACACTTCCACAAAACAGCATGTTGTCCTGTGACCTGTTGACCCCGAGGGGTGAGGAACATCTCTACCAAGTTCAGTCACACAGCCTGTGAGAAAATGTTAATCACAGAGTGTAATGTTAGTGTCATTGAGATACTATTACATATATTTTGTTTCGCGTCAGGGTCCTGATCACTCTATCAGGGTGTATTCTGAGATGTACATTATCCCTTCCTGAAGGTCAGATGTCCAGATATGGAATATCTGTGGATACCACATTTGGAAGTGGCTCAGAACGGATGTATTAAAATAGGATCTTGTGGTGATTTGTGTTTACACGTGTGCAACAAATTCCAATGCAAGTTAAAAAAATCTGATTTTTTGTGCCATTGTAAACGTTGCCTATGTTTCAAGTTCCGTTTTGTGAGGTAATGCTTCAAATATGAGTTTTGGTGGAGGGTGAACCAACTCAAGTGTGATGATAAGGAGATCTTCCCCGAATACAGAAACGCTCTGCATATACTCAAAACGCAACCAAATACAGAAACGCGCTGCAAGTACTCACAACACAACCGAATACAGAAACGCTTTGCAAATACTCACAACACAACCGAATACAGAAACGCTTTGCAAATACTCACAACACAACCGAATACAGAAACGCTTTGCAAATACTCACAACACAACCGAATACAGAAACGCTTTGCAAATACTCACAACACAACTGAATACAGAAACGCTTTGCAAATACTCACAACACAACCGAATACAGAAACGCTTTGCAAATACTCACAACACAACCGAATACAGAAACGCTTTGCAAATACTCACAACACAACCGAATACAGAAATGCTCTGCAAATACTCACAACACAACCGAATACAGAAACGCTCTGCAAATACTCTCAACACAACCAAATACTGAAACACGATGCAAATACTCACAACACAACTGAATACAGAAAAGCGCTGCAAATGCTCACAACACAACCAAATACAGAAACGCACTGCAAATACTCACAACACAACCAAATACAGAAACGCACTGCAAATACTCACAACACAACCAAATACAGAAACACGATGCAAATACTCACAACACAACCGAATACAGAAACACGATGCAAATACTCACAACACAACCGAATACAGAAACGTTCTGCAAATACTCACAACAAGCGACGAACCTGCTTATTGTTAAGTGTCTACTCGGCAGTGGTTTTGTTAATGACCTTGTGAGGTTTTTTTTATAATCTTAACATCCAGTTCATTTGTGTGCTGTATTTGCAGCCCTTCCATGATGTTTTCTTAATTTTTGGTGTTTTTCTATTTGCATGTGTTTTCTTCAGCTGCAGCACATTGAGCTCTCTCAGCCACCATACAAATCCACAAAAAGAAATCGTGTTTTTTGCTGTTAGTTGTAAGTTCACTGAATGACCATACTCATAGGGGCCCATTGTGTCACCTGGGGATGCACTTTTCCCGAATGCCCACCCTTGGCGACACCCTGCACAGATCCCAAGACGTGCCATACTGACCTCGCCCATTAGCAACTAGCAATTCATAGCGAAACGCTAAAAACCAATCAGAGCACCATAACATCTGACAATCATAAGCAGCATCTTGCCATTGTCTCAGTGAGTTTTGCATAGACACAATCTTCAGAATATGTAAAGTTTCAAGAAATATATATATGCAAAACATTTTCTTTATAAATGACATATGAGAGCAGAGCAGCTGCGATTCCTGAGCAAAGCGGTGGGCGGAAGCATCCTGTTGATTTATCAGATGATTTGTCTGCAGAGATGCCTGAACATGTTCTCTTCAGTGTGAAGAGTTACGATCTCCCTGGCCGTCCCACCACCTCACTGTTTTACTACCTCCTCGTGTTGCATCTGTCACTCCTACACATGCACACACACACTAACTCACTCTTTTATTCACATGTAACATGCTTCTCAGTCTCATTGAGTTCCGCTGTTTGGCAGACTCATCTGCACGAGGTGTGTGTGTGTGTGTGTGTGTGTGTGTGTGCATGCGGTGCTAACATAGAACACAAAACGTTGCGAATAAAGGACTGAGAACCAGATTGCATTTGTTTATTTTGCAATTGTTTCACAAGCTGAACATACGCAAGTTTCTTTGTGTTGAATTTGACTTGCAAAATGTGCAGTTTTACTTTTACCACAAATGTTTGAGATGATGAAAAGGAGAAATCTTTTCTAAATCTACTTGAAAACACGTGCCAATTTCTTAGAAATGCTATCTTATTAATGTTTCATGCATTTATACAAAAAAGGGTTTTTCTATTTTCAACAAAAATGTAATAGCGTTAATATTAAGAAGAAAAAAATATTTTCCATTATTTATCATTAGTTTTATTTTACTATTTACTATTATATTATTATTATTAATTTAAAATTTTTGTTTTTTTCCCGCAAAAAAAAAAAAAATAGTTGCTGCATTTGACGTAAAAAGATTAAAATATCATATTTTCCGACTTTTTGACCTTGACATAAAAAGTTCATATTTTCCGTTTAATTGTTTTTTGTTGTTTTTTTTTGTGTTTTTTTTTTTTTTTTGTCACAAACACACACACAAAAATGAACATTTGCATATTGGTTACACCAAACTGAATTGAATTTGGTGGACTCAATCTACAATCTATTTGTAATATTTTGTAATAAATGTTTTACAGGTATACACACACACACACACACACACAAATATATTAGTTATTAATATTATATAATATTTATTACAAATGTGTTATTCTATATATAATTTTACAATATATTTGTAAAAATTCATAACACATTGTTTTCTAAATTAAATGCTCTACTAATGTTAAAAGAAAAATTAAAGAGCAAAATATTTTTTGAACATTTTATGAATATAAATTGATCTTATTGCACTAATTAAGGTTCAGTGTCATAATTTTTCGTTATCCTTAACAAGTGGAACATCTCATGCAATCCATCCACTTGTTCGAGAGTGTGAGAGCTGGAAGAAACAGCTTCTCAGGAGTCAGGAGGGGTTTAGGGGGCAATAACGCTCGCTTGATTAAACAGCAATGTTCCTGCGCACTGTCAGACAGATGGACGGGACATCTTAAAACGCGACTCTCGCGAGTGGGGAGCGCGCTTGAGCACCTCGCGCTCATAAATCCGCGAATGACGCGGTGCTTCTGTACGTGGCTGTGAAATTATGTTTGCGGTCGGCTCTCTGACTGAGGTCAGGGGGCAAAGCGAAGAGCAGGGCACATAAATCGACAGCTGTATGCTAATCATGTGAATATTGAGCAGTAGATGGCTGATGCGCAGGCTCGCCGCTGGCATTCGCGTGTCGCTCGCGCTTGAGTGAGGAGTGCGCACGAGGGCAATGAAGCGCGTGCCTTTGACTTTGACGTGAGATGGCTTCACTGTAGGGAAACAAGACTGAGCTCTTTGGGGAAACTGCTTGTTGTTCAATTATTACTGATGCTTCTGGATAAACATTTTTTAAAGATGAAGATATTCGGGAGGTTGAAGTATACCCTGGTGAGTTAGAATAAATCATCTGTGCTTTAGATCAATATAAACTGTTTAGATAGCCTATTATTTGTATACACGTACTAGATACATATTTTATTACTGTATTTAACGATATTTTCTTGAGTAGTCATGTATTGTTTAGTTAGTGTGTATTTTACGACCTTTTTCAGGCCAATTAATGCCTTAATGAATAGAGAGATGAAGCAACTATACAACTAAAACTCAGTGTTGCATATGAAATATAACCTAAAACGCTCTTATTGAAACGTAAAGCCTGACATGAAATAACATGCTGCTATTATGAAATTGAACAATTTATTAGAGCTTTAAACAAAACATTTTTAAAAAAATCTTTTCAATAGGTTTGCATATATGTTTTATTTTGAGGGCCATATTTAATACATCAGACTTTTGTGGTTCATATATGATATAGGAGAAAATGGAGCTCATACTACACTCTGAAAAAAAAAAGGTACAAAAGCTGTCACTGGGGCTGTACCTTTTCAAAAGGTAAACTTTTGTCCATTTCATGTGCTAATAAGTACATTTTAGGTGTTAATATGTACATTTTGGGTGCTAATATGTACATTTTAAGTGTTAATATGTACATTTTAAGTGTTAATATGTACATTTTAGGTGCTAATATGTCCATTCCAGGAGCTAATATGTCAATTTCATGAGCTAATATGTCCATTTTAGGTGGTAATATGTATATTTTAGGTACTAATATGTTAATTTTAAGTGTTAATATGTACATTTTAGGTGCGAATATGTCAATTTCATGAGCTAATATGTCCTTTTTAGGTGGTAATATGTCCATTTTAGGTGCTAATATGTACCACTAAGGTACCAATATGCAGCCTTTGGGTACAAAAGTGTAACTTTTGAAAAGGTACAGCCCCAGTGACAGCTTTTGGACCTTTTTTTCTGAGAGTGTAAGAAGAAAAAAATATTCAGACACCCGATTTGTTATTTATTTGTCCAAAACAAAGATGATGAAATTCTGAAATTCTGACTACTTACATAAAATGCATATAAATATCAGTTTTCTTATATTGACATTGTTTTTTACATGCGTTTCTGTAATCGTTAGGTGTAGGCGTAGGGGTTGGTTCAGGCCATTAGCCTGATATCAAATCAATGGAGATCTATGCAATGTCCTTACTTATATAATGAAACAAACGTGTGTGTGTGTGTGTGTGTGTGTGTGTGTGGTCAGAGCACAAAACTTGAAAAATCCATTGGAAGGTGAGTGTCATTGATGTTGGAGAATCATTCATTGAGCATTTTAGAAAGCATCGCTAACATCTCAATAGCAACACAGTTGGTTTATAGATTGAGCAATACCTCCGAGTCAGGAACGCCATTCAGAGGCCGCCGGTCATTATTGATTGAAATAAGAGGGATTAGATATGGCTGCTATGGTCATGGGGATTATGTTTTGACTGATAGGGATTAAGTTTTGTGTTTTGTCTGTCTCGCAGAAGACTTAACAGAACAATAAGGGTCTAGTTTGTGTGTGTGAATGACGAACTGCTCTGTTTTGTGCGGCAGGACTTTGCTTATGATGACTCCAAGGCAGAATTCAACATGGATGCTCCCAATGGTGTCGTAATGGAGGGATACCTGTTCAAGAGGGCGAGCAATGCTTTCAAGACGTGGAACAGGTAAGTACAGGCTCTGTATGTATGTATAACATGCATTTTGTGGAGAAAATCTAACGTGTTTTCCTCTCGTACCAGGCGATGGTTTTCGATACAGAACAGTCAACTAGTCTATCAGAAGAGACTAAAAGTAAGTGTTTCAACTTTTCTACATTCTTCTATATAGCACATTTTAACCTATATCGAACCATAAAGAGTTGTGTCATGTGCTTCGTATATTAGAACGTTGTAGAGGTTAGTTTTGTTTTGTTTTTTTCGATAAAATGTTATGAAACTGCTCATAAACATACTTTATTACTTATAAAAAGTATTGTGCCATCATTTAAGACATTTCTCCTCTGAGTGTAGGATTCAAATATTTACTCTTAGAGACTTTTACTGCTTTCAAGTGCTGCACATGACTAATGTGACCTGACCTGATCTGCTGTGTGTCGTAGGACGTTTTGACCGTGGTTGTGGAGGACCTGCGGCTTTGCTCTGTGAAACCATGTGAGGACATTGAGAGAAGGTTCTGTTTTGAAGTGGTGTCACCTACAAAGTGAGTACTGTGTCATGTGAGTGTGTGTGTGTGTGTGTGCGGTATCTAATATGCGAATCAACCCCCATCAGGAGCTGTATGCTGCAGGCTGAATCGGAGAAGCTCCGTCAAGCTTGGATTCAGGCGGTTCAGGCCAGCATTGCTTCTGCCTACAGAGAGATTTCTGAAAACTATTACATAGAGGTCAGTCTTACTAAATCTGCTATGAGAAGCTGTGTGTAATGTGTCAGTGTCACACATGCATGGCATTTAAAGGAGTAGTTCACTTTTTAAAAAAAACTTTTGCTGATAATTTACTCACCCCCATGTCATCCAAGATGTCCACGTCTTTCTTTCTTCAGTCGAAAAGAAATTAAGGTTTTTGATGAAAACATTCCAGGATTTTTCTCCATATAATGGACTTCAATGGGGTCCAAACGGTTCAAGGTCCAAATGAGAGTTTCAGTGCAGCTTCAAAGGGCTTTAAACGACACCAGACGATGAATAAGGGCCTTATCAAGCGAAATGAACAAATCTTTTTTAGTCATTTCGTTCATTATGTTCGTTGAATTAACCAAATGGCTCGGAAAAAGATTTTTTCATTTTGATGAACGAGTTCGAACAGGAGAGTCACGAACGCGCGTCACAGAACAGAGCAAGGCGAGCATTTGAGCTTATAAAACTTAAACTTTGTTATTTATTTTTTAAATGAGTGATCGTTTCACTTGATAAGACCCTTATACTGTGTGTGTGTGTATATATATATATATATATATATATATATATACTGTATATAGATTTATATATAATTTATATTATATATAAATATAAATATTTAATATATAAATAATTTTTTTTTTTTTTAAATATACATACATGTGTGTGTTTTATATATATATACAAAATAATTATACACAGTGCACCACATATATTATGTAAACACAAACTTTTATTTTGGATGCGATTAATCACGGTTAATCGTTTGACAGCCTTAGTTTTTTTTAAAGTGAACTACTCCTTTAATATCAATATGAACTGTAAACTGGTAAAAAAGTCATTTCAAAGTTCAAATGAAAGTTCGGAATTGGGTCAGTGACAAATAGGAGTGTCTTAAATAAAGAATAAGAAAAATATTTTAAAAAACGATTTTAAATCCTCATTTACAGCTCTTAAAAATGTACCAAGTTAAAAAAAAAAATGTGATATAATTTCAAGCAAAGTATAAATTGAATGACTTCAGTTTTCTTATATTGCCATCTAAAATGCCATGTGGTATAATAAAGTTCCTTACACATAGAATAACCTTGAATGTACACATCATCATAATCATTCATTTTCATAAAGGTTTCAAATACGTGTCAAGGTAAATAACACAAATTATTAAATCAGAACCGTTTTTTACAATTTACAATACGGAACTAATTTGTCTTTTTATAAAACGGTCAAATTATCCGATATGATGTCATTTCCTGTGTTATGCTTGTTGTTTTTTTCGCACCACATGATATATTAATATTTTTAAAAATATATTAATAAGCAGTGAAGCACTTATGCCCCCCCCCTTAAGTATTTTCCAAAAAATATATTTTTTAAAAAGTAATTCTTTTTACACATCATAAACTAATAATTGACAAATCTCATTAAATTTTGGTGGTAATTGTGGCATTTTATAATCTGTACTAATTTTGCCTTTTTTATTATTATCAGATATTTTTTGAGGTTTATTGACCTTGACATACAGTTATGATGATCTTCATAGGTCCTTTCTGTGATGTCATTTCCTGTTTTATGATTTTTTTTTCTGGTAGTCGCACCATATCTCAGAACAAATATTAATTAGCAGTGAAACACTGATTCCTGTAAAAAGTATTTTCCAAAAAGTTTGAAAATATATTTTTTTGAAGATAGACATGCAGACAAGTACTGTAAATAATGAATTCATATAATTTTACATTTGGGGGAGTTGCACCACATGAATTCCTCAATTGATGTATGAATAGCATACCGTGCCATTGACCCCATTACATATTGCATTTTACACACCGGTAGTTTTGTATTTTACATCGAGTAGGTATGAGTATATACTCTTTGTACTGTTTTCCAGCGTCTGGACAGGACAGCTTCTCCCTCCACGAGCAGCATCGACTCCGCCAGCGAGCCGCGGGAGCGTATCGTTCGAGGAGAGAGCATCTTACAGCGCGTGCAGTGTCTGCCGGGAAACGAGATCTGCTGCGACTGTGGCCAGGCCGACCCGCGCTGGGCCAGCATAAACCTCGGCATCCTGCTCTGCATCGAGTGCTCTGGCATACACAGGTCAGAGATCGCTTCCTTTGAGGATGCTAGAAGTTAGAACACACAGCAAAAAGATCCAGGGGGCGGAGTTGCAGATCTAAGGGGTGGGGTTAGGGATCACAGCGCTGAAAAAATGAGAATCGATTAATATCGAGAAATCGATATTTATCACCCAGCCCTAGTCCCAAGCGTCGTTTATCGTTGTTATAATTCATAATAATGTTATCGGCCAACTGGCGAGTGACCGTTTTATATACTCGCCAATGCCGATTTTTACTCTTATTTGTCGCTTGGTGAGTATATAAAACGGTGTCACTCGCCAGTTGGCTGGTAACATTTTCATGAATTATAACAACGATAAATGAAACTCGGGACAGTTGACGGGCCAGCAGCAGCGGTTCATTTTAAAGAAAGTTTACGCTCTGACAAAGACATTGCGAAAGGGAGCTCATTTTGTTAATCGTGCTCGTTTTGCGTGCGCTTATGTCTTCTTGAAGTTGGGTGGACAAATTCACACAAAATTGTTAAAAAATAGAGAGTAGTCCAGAAAATACGTATAGTCATATGTCTTATATTAGGTATTAGCTCTTAAAGTGACAGCAGCCTAATATTCCTGCTGCTGTCTGTGTTTTTAATGTTATTCAAACAACAAAACACAAATATAAAAACAAAATCACTGAATGAATCTCTTGACTGATTTTTACTCTCATTTGTCGCTTGGCGAGTGTTCGTTTTAGGCCGTACACGTATAAAGCACTTAACTGTACAATATATGAAGAGTTCAGATGCAAAAGCCTCTAAATGCCATTTGAAATTTTCTTCTTTAATGATGATTTTTATCAAACTTGTATATTTAAGTTCAGTAATTTCACTTAAATAACAATTAATAGGTAATTACCATTGCCATTTAAGTGAAATCACTGAACTTAAATATACAAGCTTGATAAAAATGATCATTCTAGAAGAAAATTTCAAATGGCACTTAGAAGCTCTTCATATATTTATTTGCAAAAATTAAATTCTTAAATCGTAATAGCAGCTAATGGAGTGATGGAAACCAATCTGCATTGACGTTCCAAGTGAAAATAAAGAAGAAATCGCGTTATTTTTGTTGTTCCTTCACCAAGTGTGTTTCAAACGTTTACATAGTCACACAAGTGCCCTGCCTCCTCCAAAGTGCTCACTTCAAGGGCCCTTCAGAGTCAGCGGGCCAAAGGGATGCTCACTTCCTATTATATTTCTAAACATCCGAGAGAGGCCATCTGTTTCTATATTGTTTTGACTGAAGATTGATAGGTCTTAAAGCCTCCTGCGTCAGTGCGTTTATCCCGACTACATCTCCGATGACAGATTGAACCCAACAGCAGACTGGCTTTACGTGAATCAGGCCCTCATCCCTGTGATGCTCGTGTACACACACTGCGTCATTCCCTCTGGGTGAAGCACCTTTTCTGCTTCATCAGTTCCTCTGCAGATTAGCGGCGCCGGCCTGATAATCAGATTAAATCTCTCCTGCCTCCTCAAAGACTGCACTCATGATACACAGAGGCACTAGATTTGATTTGCTCACGTACAACAGAGGGAGATCTGACAGATTCGGATGGGTTTCTACAGTGCCATTGTTCCACTTTGACTAATTTAAGTTAAATATGTATTTTTAATCACGGAAAAATAGAACTGGATGTATAAAATGTATGTGTGCCTAAATCAGAATAATTCCATATTGAAGATTCTTGATTATAGGGTAATGTTTATGATCTCTATTCTATGTGTGCAGGAGTTTAGGTGTCCACTGCTCTAAAGTTCGCTCTTTAACACTGGACACGTGGGAGCCAGAGCTTATGAAGGTAAGACCTGAGTGATGAAGTGCGATCTGAAAGGGTGAATCTCATTTAACGCCAAACTAAAAGATATCAAAGAAAAATAAAATGAAGAAACTTAATTTTCATTGATATATAATACAAATTATATTAAAATAATCTAATATTCTTTACCTTTTTCAAAACTTAATTCTCATTACTATGCAATTTGAAGAATATATCTTTATCTGCATTAAAGTATGCATGTATTATTGTAGTATTTTTATATAAATGTAGTATCTTTATATAAATATTTTTATAGAAGCGTGCATGCAAATGATCTGCATAAGATTCCGTTTTATAATAAAAGAATAATAATAATGAGAATTACAACATAAAAAATAAGCGTTATGGGGGATGCTTGATTATGAAAATAGACTTCGTTTACAAATAAGTAATGCAAGTGAACATGATGGGTAATGTAGTTCTAGACTAAATGTGAACAGACATTTACTCATCCCACTAGCACAAAAACAGATTCAGTATTCCTCAATTAAATCAAAACTGTCAAATACAAACTTGGAATATTATGAAAAACTGCAATAAAGGAGTAGTTAACTTTAAAAAAAAAACTTTTGCTGTTAATTTACTCACCCCCATGTCATCCAAGATGTCCATGTCTTTCTTTCTTCAGTCGAAAAGAAATTAAGGTTTTTGATGAAAATATTCCAGCATTTTTCTCCATATAAAATGGACTTCAATGGGAACCAAACAGTTCAAGGTCAAAAAGACTTGTTCAAAGGGCTTTAAACGATTCCAGACGATAAATAAGGGTCTTATCAAGTGAAACGATTACTCATTTTAAAGTTTTATAAGCTCAAATGCTCGCCTTGCTCTGTTCTGTGATGAGCGTTCATGACTCGAAAAAAGATTCGTTCATTTTGATAAACTAGTTTGAACTGGAGAGTCATGGACGTGGGTCAAATCTTTGTTAAACTTTGTTATTTTTTTATTTTTATTTTTTTAATTTTCGTTTCGCTTGAAAAGACCCTTATTCATCGTCTGGAATCGTTTAAAGCCCTTTGAACAGTTTGCACTGAAACTGTCTTTTGGACCCCATTGAAGTCCATTATATGGAGAAAAATCCTGGAATGTTTTCATCAAAAACCTTAATTTCTTTTCGACTGAAGAAAGAAAGACATGGACATCTTGGATGACACGGGGGTGAGTGAATTATCAGCAAAAGTTTTTTTTAAAAGTGAACTACTCCTTTTTAAATGTTAAATAACACAAATATACTTTATGTATAAAATCTTACTTAATTAACCAATGTCTTTGCTGCTAAAATCCTATACTTCCTATACTATAGTTTCCTATGCTTTCATTTAATCTTAGATAAGCTTATTACATAGTTTTGGTTCTAATATGTTTGACTTTTATTGATTGAATAATGCTTTATCTCTCCAGCTAATGTGTGAGCTTGGCAACACTGTAATCAACCATATTTATGAAGGTGCGTGTGAGGAACAAGGACTAAAGAAACCCGGTCCCAACAGCTCAAGGTCAGTGTGTGTGGCCAAATCTCTGTATTAATTACCATAATCTATAACTTAAATTAGGGATACGGCCTCCATATCGGTATCGCACGAAATATGTTCATTTTAAATGTTATCGTTATCGGCCTGATAACAAAAATTGGTAAATAACAGATTTTTTTTCCTTCATCTGAGACACTTCGGATGCACACTGTTCAACATGATGGTTTTGAATTGATTGAAATGTGATTGAAATCTCTTCAAAAGTCAAGCGCAACAAGTCTGTCATATAGGCTACGTAAAATTATAATGAGATCATTATAATTGTGTGCTTGGGACATGGCTTTTGAATATTGGGAGTTATTTTTGTAATCAGGCTCTCCAAAATTTAATTATAAAACAATTTGGATTTAGATTTTTCCGCCAATATATCGGTTATTGATATTTTCATATCGATATTTTCATATCATATTTTCATAACCTAATAGAGCCCGACCGATAAAGGATTTTGAAGGCCGATACCGATACAAATATTTTTGGTTTTAAAATCCGATATTCCGATATATCGGCCGATATTTTATTTATTTATTTATTTATTTAAAACTGGACATGATAGTCACAAATTTTGTCATGCTTATTTGACTTAAGAGAACTGATGGGGATGTTCTTTTAATTGTTATTCAAGCAATGTGACCAACTCAACGAGTGTTGCCAACCATTGACGGTGTAGAGCGCCCTCTGGTGGACAAACCATACAACTCCAACACTCACGACATGGTTCAAGCGTGTTTTGTCCGTTTTTATTTTATTTTTGAAATATATTTATTTATCGGCCATTATAACTGCCGATACCGATAGTTTGGAAAATGCCTAATATCGGCCGATAATATCGGTCTGCCGATATATCGGTCTGGCTCTAATCCCTAACTTTTTTTTTTCCTTTTGATGTAATTATATTTTTATATATGTAATATTTCATTAATAGAAGCTCCCGTTTGTGCTTCTGATGTTTTATTTAGGCAGGAGAAAGAAGCGTGGATCAAAGCGAAATACGTGGAGAGGAAGTTCCTGAAGAAGATGTGTGGCTCTGAAGCCCTGGTGGAGGGAAGCAGGAAATCACGTCACTGGAGCGTGAAGAAGTGCAGGAGACACAACAGCTCCATCAGAGCCCCTAAAACACGCCGGAAATACAGGCACGACGCCGGGATCATGTCGCCAGGCAATCTCTCCGCTGGTAATTGCTTGCTCATTTCTGAACATGTTTGTTCTGCTCATCTGAGTTGGACACGGTTGTGTCCAAATCTCATGTCCAATCATCTCAAATGTCCTTCTCTGTTTGTCACCTTCAGCTGCTGCGGCCGCCAAGTTTCGGAGAGAATCTTTGTTTTGTCCCGATGAGCTCGATTCACTCTTCTCTTACTTTGACACAGGCTCAGGGCCTCGCAGTAAGTTTCTTATGAGATTTGATCTTCTAAAGCCCCTGAGACAAAACAAGTCTATCACATATATCTCCTGCTGTCAGTGTTAAGGGAACGTTACTTACAACACTGCAATACTCCCTAAAAAGTAGCTTTTTGTGGTAGGGCTTTCAAACGATTAATTGCATCCAAAATAAAAGTTTGTGTTTACATAATATATGTGGGTGCACTGTGTATAATTATTTTATATATATATATAAATACACACACATGCTTGTATATATTTAAGAAATATTTTCATGTGTATACTGTATATAAGTAATATATAATATATAAATATTTTATATATAAATAATATTTTTTTCTTAAATATTTATATATGCAAAATAATTATACACAATGCACCCACATATATTATGTAAATACAAACTTTTATTTTGGATCAATTGACAGCCCTATTTTGTGGTACCTACCTAGTTGCTTTTTATGGAAAGTAATGTTACATTACTTTTACTTTTTTATGTTACTTTTGTTTTTAATAACAAAAAAGTTATGTTTTTGTCAAATGTAAAGTCCCTTTCACACCAAAATTGAAATGAATTGGTCTCAGACCGAAGGAAATGCACATTCACACCGGTACAGTAGAGGGCGCCATTTAAAACAAATTTCATTCTGGTGCGTTTCCCTAAAGCATTGTTAGCCGACTATGTTCGCAAGTTCGTTATCAGCATAGTTTAACGAGTCAGTGTTTCCCACAGTCGCGTGGTTGGAATGACAGCTTATTTTATTGACAGCTCAGTTTATTGTTTGCATGACTCAATAACTCCATAAATCCTTATCTTGAGCCAAATAAGCAAGCTGACATTCAGTACAACCCGTGTCTTTTATTTAGAATACATACAAATTAGGGATGGGCAACGATTAATCGCGATTAATCGCATCCAAAATAAAAGTTTGTGTTAACATAATATATGTGTGTGTGGTGTGTATAATTAATTTGTATATATAAATACCCACACATTCATGTATATATTTAAGAAATATGTGCATGTATATATTTTATATATATTTATTCACAATTAATATTATATATAAATATTTGATATATTAATAACACATTTTTCTTAAATATATACATGCATGTGTGGGTATTTATATATACAAATTAATTATACACACTACACACACATATATTATGTAAACACAAACTTTTATTTTGGATGCGATTAATCGTTGCCCATCCCTAATACAAATGTCATTTACATCTTCAGTTGCGCATGTGCGGACATGCTCTATTATGTAAGAATGAGATGATTGAATCTGGAAATAAAGCAAAATAACTGAGAAAAATGAGAAATATTCCTCAGAATTAACAATGTTTTTATATAAATTATAGACATGATCTCAAACAGTTTCATTAAAAGAAGCTATTACTCCTCCATGTGCATGACCTCATAAACCAACGTGGTTGAATGACCACTTTGCGACAATATGGTTTTGGGAAACAGTCGTGACTTAGCTAGTTGATTTCTTCAACAATGCTCAACGAGTTAAGACGTTGTATGGGAAACACACCCCTGGATCGCAGTAGAATTTAATGCAGGAGAAGAAAGTCTTTCTTGATCAATAAAAATGTAAAAATCAAACACAAATGTGATGCTTTGTTTGTTAGTATAGTTGAATTAGATTATCAAAGTTCAGCAGCAAAGACATTGGTTAATACAATGAGATTAAATACATTAAGGATATTTGCATTTTTGCAGGTTTGCTTAATATTCTGAATTTGCATTGGACTGTTTGTATTAATTAAACAGTGAATCAGTTTATGTGCTACTAGGATGAGTGAGATTTATTTATATATATATATATATTATGTAAAATTCTCAAATTTAGTCTAGATTAGAACAACAATAACCATCATGTTCGCACGCCACACACAACATATTTGTTTTTACTTCTTATTTCTCTCAAAATGGGGACAGGAACTTGCTTTACTTGTTCATCCAGCTCACTATTGTGGACAGCCTAAGGCACACCTGTGCAATAATCATGCTGTCTAATAATCAGCATCTTGATACGCGGATGATTATCTCAGCAAAGGAGAAGTGCTCACTAACACAGAGTTGTGAACAATATTTAAGAGAAATAGGCCTTTTGTGTAGATAGAAAAAGTCTTAGATCTTTGAGTTCAGCTCATGAAAAATGGGGGCAACCCTATAATTGTGTTCAGTGTAACGTGAGTAACCTTTTAATGCGTTAGCCCCAACACTGTTGATTTTATAGGGAATGCCTGCAGTAACACGTAGCCTGTTTCAGATTAATTATAATTAAATGATGTACTATGTGAGGAGTTTAGCACAGGATGTTTGAGAAGGTCACGGTGTGAGTAACTTGTCCCTCGCTTGGCACCCGTTGGCCCCGCAGGTCTCAGCAGTGACAGCGGGCTTGGCGGCAGCACGGACGGCAGCACGGACATACTCGTGTTCGGCTCAGTGGTGGACAGTGTCACTGAAGAAGGTGAGAAGATGTCCTACATTAGTATACACTCACTTAAAGGATTATTAGGAACACCTGTTCAATTTCTCATTAATGCAATTATCTAATCAACCAATCACATGGCAGTTGCTTCAATGCATTTAGGGGTGTGGTCCTGGTCAAGACAATCTCCTGAACTCCAAACTGAATGTCAGAATGGGAAAGAAAGGGGATTTAAGCAATTTTGAGTCTGAGTATTTCACAATCTGCTCAGTTACTGGGATTTTCACACACAACCATTTCTAGGGTTTACAAAGAATGGAGTGAAAAGGGAAAACATCCAGTATGGGTCAGTCCTGTGGGCCAAAACGCCTTGTTGATGCGAGAGGTCAGAGGAGAATGGGCCGACTGATTCAAGCTGATAGAAGAGCAACTTTGACTGAAATAACCACTCGTTACAACCGAGGTATGCAGCAAAGACACAACACACACAACCTTGAGGCGGATGAGCTACAACAGCAGAAGACCCCACCGGGTACCACTCATCTCCACTACAAATAGGAGAAAGAGGCGACAATTTGCAAGAGCTCACCAAAACTGGACAGTTGAAGACTGGAGAAATGTTGCCTGGTCTGATGAGTCTCGATTTCTGTTGGTAGAGTCAGAATTTGGCGTAAACAGAATGAGAACATGGATCATCATGCCTTGTTCCCACTGTGCAGGCTGGTGGTGGTGGTGTAATGGTTTTCTTGGCACACTTTAGGCCCCTTAGTGCCAATTGGGCATCGTTTAATCTTGGTACAGTCATTACTGGTGAAATGTTGCCTGGTCTGATGAGTCTCGATTTCTGTTGGTAGAGTCAGAATTTGGCGTAAACAGAATGAGAACATGGATCATCATGCCTTGTTCCCACTGTGCAGGCTGGTGGTGGTGGTGTAATGGTTTTCTTGGCACACTTTAGGCCCCTTAGTGCCAATTGGGCATCGTTTAATCTTGGTACAGTCATTACTGGTGAAATGTTGCCTGGTCTGATGAGTCTCGATTTCTGTTGGTAGAGTCAGAATTTGGCGTAAACAGAATGAGAACATGGATCATCATGCCTTGTTCCCACTGTGCAGGCTGGTGGTGGTGGTGTAATGGTTTTCTTGGCACACTTTAGGCCCCTTAGTGCCAATTGGGCATCGTTTAATCTTGGTACAGTCATTACTGGTGAAATGTTGCCTGGTCTGATGAGTCTCGATTTCTGTTGGTAGAGTCAGAATTTGGCGTAAACAGAATGAGAACATGGATCATCATGCCTTGTTCCCACTGTGCAGGCTGGTGGTGGTGGTGTAATGGTTTTCTTGGCACACTTTAGGCCCCTTAGTGCCAATCTCCTGAACTCCAAACTGAATGTCAGAATGGGAAAGAAAGGGGATTTAAGCAATTTTGAGTCTGAGTATTTCACAATCTGCTCAGTTACTGGGATTTTCACACACAACCATTTCTAGGGTTTACAAAGAATGGAGTGAAAAGGGAAAACATCCAGTATGGGTCAGTCCTGTGGGCCAAAATGCCTTGTTGATGCGAGAGGTCAGAGGAGAATGGGCCGACTGATTCAAGCTGATAAAAGAGCAACTTTGACTGAAATAACCACTCGTTACAACCGAGGTATGCAGCAAAGACACAACACACACAACCTTGAGGCGGATGAGCTACAACAGCAGAAGACCCCACCGGGTACCACTCATCTCCACTACAAATAGGAAAAAGAGGCGACAATTTGCAAGAGCTCACCAAAACTGGACAGTTGAAGACTGGAGAAATGTTGCCTGGTCTGATGAGTCTCGATTTCTGTTGGTAGAGTCAGAATTTGGCGTAAACAGAATGAGAACATGGATCATCATGCCTTGTTCCCACTGTGCAGGCTGGTGGTGGTGGTGTAATGGTTTTCTTGGCACACTTTAGGCCCCTTAGTGCCAATTGGGCATCGTTTAAACGCCACGGCCTACCTGAGCATTGTTTCTGACCATGTCCATCCCTTTATGGCCACCATGTCCCCATCCTCTGATGGCTACTTCCAGCAGGATAATGCACCATGTCACAAAGCTGGAATCATTTCAAATTGGTTTCTTGAACATGTCAATGAGTTGACTGTACCAAGATGGCCGCCAGAGTCACCAGATCTCAACCCAATAGAGCATCTTTGGGATGTGGTGGAACGGGAGCTTCGTGCCCTGGATGTGCATCCCACAAATCTCCATCAACTGCAAGATGCTATCCTATCAATATGGGCCAACATTTCTAAAGAATGCTTGTTGAATCAATGCCACGTAGAATTAATGCGAAAGGGGGTCAAACACAGTATTAGTGTGGTGTTCCTAATAATCCTTTAGGTGAGTGTATCTATCTGTTGTGCGTATCTCCATGTCTTTCTGTTTTATTGCAGAGTGTGAGGACTCTGATGAATCCAGCGGAGAGGTCGATATCGAGCAGGAAGCGTCTGATCCAGAAGACGGGCGGGAGCTTGACGCGAACGCTCTGCTTCACAAGGCGTCGCGGGCCAGGAACCTCCCGGTCATGGCGGAAGCACTCGCACACGGTGCAGATGTCAACTCGGTCAACGAGGAGGACGAAAGCAAGAGTGCATTAATACAAGCCGTCACAGGGGTGAGACTCTCTGTTCTGATGAAGAAAACTGCTGTAGGATTTATTTTGAAACCATTTACAAGTAGAAAGACTGAAATAGTATTTTTGTCAAGCGTAATCCAGAAATTTTCTTTTATTTACACCTTTTTTTAGAGCTAATAGTGTTAATGATCGATGTTTACTGTAATCAATGTGTCTCCTAATGTTTGATATCCGTCTCATAGGGCTCTCTGATAGCCTGTGAGTTCCTGCTGCAGAATGGAGCAGACGTCAATCAGAGGGACGGGCGAGGACGGGCACCTCTCCACCACGCCACGTGCCTGGGTTACACGGGGTACGAAATCACTCAAGACTGTGACAACCTTGCATAAAAGTTTTGTTTATCAAATCTAGTCATCTGTATGGAAACAGAATAAAAAATAAAAACTTTGTATCTTACAATTCTGACTTTTTTTCTCACAATTGCATGATATAAAGTCACAATTGTGTGTTATAAAGTGAGAATTGCGTGATATGAAGTCCCAATTGCATGTTATTAAGTTAGAATTGTCAAATACAAATTCGCAATTGTGAGAAAGAATTCGAGTTGCATGTTTATATAAACAAATGTCTGTAGAGAAGCGCTTCCTGGACTCAAGTGTATAAGTTTGCGGTGCTCTTTGGATAGGAAAAAACATATAAAAATAAACAGGAACATCCAAGGCACTCTCTTTAGAAAAGTAAAAAACCTTTATTACTATGGCTTGGTCATAATCAACACTAAAACCACTCCGACACTTTTCTAAAGAGAGTGCCTTGGATGTTCCTGTTTATTTTTGGCATGTTTATATCTTGCAATTCTGACTTTATAACATGAAATCGGGAGATAAAAGTCAGAATTGCATGATGTAAAGTCGCAATTGCGTGTTAAGTCATAATATACTGGTACCATAAATGTTTAAGAGTCTATGGTTGGATGATTATTGCAGTGATTATTATGTTTCTAGCATGTTTGGCAACAGTTCATCTAACCCTTATCGATGGAGTGTGTAGCTTTTCATTTCTTAAACAACCATGTAGAAAGAGCCCGCCCGATAAAGGATTTTGAAGGCCGATAGAAATATTTGTTAGTTTTAAAATCCGATATTCCGATATATCGGCCGATATTATTTCCCCAGAAACGCGCAACAAAACATTAACAGATTTCCCTAACATTAGTAGTTATTTATGAGTTTTAACTAAAATAATATGATAATTACTAATTAGTAAGTAATTAGTTACTGTAATTTAATTACTTTTCCCTTGAAAATGTAAAGTAAGAGATTACTCTGCATTTATCTGTAATTTAATTACCGGTACTTCTGAAGTAATTGAG
This sequence comes from Pimephales promelas, assembly GCF_016745375.1. The sequence continues at coordinate 1,890,472 of NW_024122002.1, read as the reverse complement.
GTAAATACTGTGTATAGATCAATCCGATCTCACAGCGATTCGTATGCATTTTATGAGGTGTCTAAATCGTATGACTGCACTCGTACAAATTCGTATGAATTATTGTAAAATATGTGTGAAATGTCATGAGATCAGACATAAAACAATAGTGGGGCTAATTAGGGATGCACCGATATGAAAATTTTGGCCGATACCGCTAACCGATAATTCTTTATATTTGAAAGCCGATAACCGATATATCGGCCGATAAACTTAAATCCAAATTAATATCTGATTTTGAGAGCCTGATTACAAGAACAAAAGTCTCACAATTAAATCCATGTCCATGTTATAGTGTTGTATAGCCGATATGACAGATTTGCGCTGCACATGTTGTACCGAACCGTATTTTCATTTGTTGAAGAGATTTCAATCATATTTCAAGAAATTCAAAAACATAAACAGTTCTCAACAAGTGTCTCAGCTGAAGCTTTAATTTATCAGCTTTAATATATCGGCCACATTTTGGCCGATAACGATAACATTAAAAATGAACATATATCGGCCGATACCGATATGCTGGCCGATATATTGTGCATCCTTAGGGCTAATATCGGCCGATAATATCGGCCTGGCTCTAAAAGACACATCACGGCCATATTCCAGGATGACAATGTCAAGATTCATCAGGCTTGAATTGTGAATGAATGGTTAGGAGGAGAATGAAGAATAGTTTAGTAATAGTGTTTGGTAATAGTAATAGTGTCCGAGTGCTGGACTCTTGCAGTCAATACCAAAAACTGATGCACCTCTTGATGGAAAGCAATGTTGTGATGTTATTTCCCTCAAGAGGTGTGTCCATTTTGTGAAGTTACACAGTGAAGTTTTAGTTGTTTGTTTGTGTCCACAGACAGGTGTGTTTGTTCCTGAAGCGAGGAGCCTCTCAGATGGAGGTGGACGGAGACGGGCAGGACCCTCTCAGTATCGCCGTTCAGGCAGCCAATGCAGACATCGTCACATTGTAAGTCCAGTACTTCACTTCCCTTGTAGATTCTCCCAGAGACTCAGACAGCAACATAGCGTCGGCCCACATTTGGTACCTGACGAATCCAGATGTACCGGATCTGGGCCGACACCATGTTGCCACTGCACACGAAACCCATGTTTTTGTTCTCTCTGTCTCGTTTAGATTGCGGTTAGCTCGGATGAATGAAGAGATGCGGGAAGCGGACGGGCCCTTCGGACAGCCAGGTCAATATCCCAGCAGCAGTCCCACAGAGCAGCAGTACAAAAAGTGTATTCAGGAGTTTATCTGCCTCACCATTGACGAATGCTAGGGGGCGCTCTTGAGCGCTGGCAGACTGTGAGGAGGAGCACGTACTCAGTTTGTAGCCCGTAACAGGAATAGCTTTAGCAAGGATTGAGTGATATCCTCAACTTCCTCCTCACCTGACCAAGTATAGTTTACACGTTGTGTTCGTATGTATGTGGTTAACACAAAATATTGTAATGGAACGGCTAGTATAGCCGTCATAGGCAGTATAGACGGCTGAGGCATCATTCAAACGTGACGTTAATCGCGATTAAATAATACATTGATGGATTAACGGCCTTGTCTTACTGAATTAGTCATTCAAAAACAGCGTTTCTGAGTGTTATTGAGTCATTATGTGCAAAATATGACTGTGCGCACTTTTCCTACCGACAGTATTTTTTTGTTTTTTTACAACAGAGTTCTTTTCTTTTTATGTTATTTTGCCTCATGTTGATGATGTTTGTTGTGCTTTTTATTTATGTTCCGTCCTGAGGATTAGTGCAATTATAACTAGAATATGGAAATATGTATGGGCATTTACGTTTGCCTATCTGGACCTTTTTTGTCTTGCGCGTTTCACGAACACATCAGAACCCCTCATATGCTAACGAAACGGGTGTTTTGACCCCTTTAAAGTTTTAAAAAGATGTCAGCTATTCGAAATTATTTATAAAACGTATCGCAGCCGTCTGTTTTATATATTTGTACTTGTATTGCCAAGCTCTCAAATGACTGTCATGTGATTTTTAATGAGAAACGCTTGTCTAGAAGCTGTCAGTATTTGCATGCGTTTACTCGCTCGCATACCGAGGCAAATCTGCCCGTCTGCATTAGCAAGCATGGTTCCTTATTTTAGCCACCTGATGCTGTCATTATGTAAAAATGCATGACTGCAGATGACATCTGCGCTGTGTTGTCCATTTTTTGACCGCGTTCGGTTCAGATGATCCCAGTTTTAAGAATACGCCATCAGAATCCTATCAACGTCGCTAATTTAAGCAGTTAGCAATATGCTAAGCTGTTAGCTTGCTAACTAAGACCAATTTTAACAAATAAAATCTCTTTGGCATTTTAATGATTAAGAAATACACTGTGAATAAGAAAAAATGAAAAAACATTCAGTATTGTGAATGAAACATTGATTTGGGGTGTAGTGGGATAGGATTCTGTGTGACGCTCTGGCATTCATGACTGGATTTTTACAAGTAAAGGTGAAGTGTGTAAAAAAATATGTCTCTCAAACAGCCATTGGTCAACAAACAAATAGTCTCGCCCCCAAATTCACACCATTGGCTGTCCCGCTGTTGCTATTTCGGATGGGTTAGATCCTCAAACAAACAGCAATGGCTTTTTGTTTGGTTTTTGTGATACATTTTCAATACATACAGGTGCACTCTAAACAGTGTTGGGTAAGTTACTCTAAAAAAGTAATTAATTACTAGTTACTAATTACCTCTTCAACAGTGTAATTAGATTACTGTACTAATTGCTCTCTCTAAAAAGTATTTGATTACTTTTAATTACTAATTACTTTCAAAATCCCATATCAATCTCAACCAGCTGAATAATACAATGATAGACATGAATCTGTTTTAATTCTTTCAAATAAATACTATAAAATTGCATGAACTATCCTTAAACTGACCACGGAGGAGAAGGTTACATTATAAAAACATACTTTTTAGCATCAGACAATACATTTTGATGTTAAACCCACTATTGTTTTATGTCTGATCTCATGACATTTCACACTTTTTTCATACATATTTTACAATAATTCATACGAATTTGTACGAGTGCGGTCGTACGATTTAGACACCTCATAAAATGCATACGAATCGCTGTGAGATCGGATTGATCTATACACAGTATTTACCTCAATTACATCAGAAGTGACTGTAATTAAATTAAAGTAATCCCATACTTTACATTTTCAAGGGAAAAGTAATTAAATTACAGTAACTAATTACTTAGTAATTAGTTACACCCAAAACTGACTCTAAACAATGCTGGGTTGTTTTTGAACCCAACTTCAACTTTCACTTTCAACTGTACATTTTTTAATTACATTTTTAACCCAACATCTGGGTTTGTCCATATTTGACCCAAATTTGGGTTGAAATAACCCAGCATTTTTTAGAGTGTACGTACAAGCCACAGAAATAGAGTAGAGATATATACATACTGTATGTATGCACATATATAATGAAGCATATGGTTAACATAACATAAAAACAAATTATAATAATAATAAAAATAAAAACAGCAATGTTTTGATAGTTCCCCGGAGCATTTACTCTTTATTAAACGGACTCGGCCTATGGTTTGCTCATAGTTTCTGACTTAGAAACACATTTTAACATTGACTAATGACACACTTCACCTTTATACAGGTAGGCTATAAAGCAAGTGCAAAAGACGGAAATTAATCGGAAAACAGAAATCTTAATGGAAATAGCTTGAAGAAAGGAAAATGTAATTGTACATTTTAAGTTTTTGTTTTAAAGAAACGATCGATGAACTGAAATATAAAAAAAGTTTTTATCATCTGAAAATGGAGACCGTGTGTAGAATAGATATTCGCCAAGAAGGGACCAGTTCAGTCATTGTGTCTGGATGTGTTTTATACAAAAGTTTAGTCGAAAAAGTACGTACGTAACTACTGTGCTGTGAATATGCTTTGACCTTTGAACTCTTTTCAACTGCTTGCTCTCTCTCTCTCTCTCTCTCGAACTGTGGTTCTTGCGTTCGGACCTTTAACTCGTTTTCTCTTGCAACATTGGGTGCAATCTGTTTTCACACTGTTAGATGACGTTCTGTGTTTGGAGACATTCTTGTATTGTTTGTACAATTGTTTGTTATTGTTTGTATGACAGAAGTCTATAAAGAAGCTTGTCTTTTGAAACACTGACAAACAATAAAACAGGCAAAGTCTTGAGCTCATATTTCTCTTTCTCTCTTCCTTACGAAGGCTTTTGCAGACAGTGAGGTGTTGGGGTGGGGATTTTCTTTCTTGGTGACACCCATAATGCAATTTTCCCATGCAAGGCGTATTTTCTGTGATTATATTGTGATGGTAACATTGTCTTACCAGGTATTATTCCTCTTCTAGAAGCCAGTATACCTGTGAGTCCACTGAGGGTAACGCGCAAGAGTTTTCGAGTGAGTGATGTTACAGACTGTTCACTTCTGGGTTTGGGTCTTTCACTTTATGGGTCTCTGACCTCATTTAAAAGGGTTCTGTGATTATATTTGTGTGCTACTGGCTGAAAAATATCATAAATATATCTTGAAAATGCTGCTCGTCAGTATGGTCTCTGATCTCTCTCTTCCTGAGTTCTCACACAAATCAGACTGGTGCTTTAAAAAAATCCCATGGGCTAGTTGATCAATTTCCTTATTTTTTTATTCAACACAAAGATTTTAGTTTCACATTTATGTTGTATGTATGTATTTACAGTGCCTAAATGTCTGTGGCCGGTAAGAAAAAAAGGTTAAAAAATACTGTAAAAAATATATATATTTAGAAATATTACTACTTAGCTGTTTTCTATGGAAGCTTGTTTCCGCCACTGAATAAAAAAAAGAAAACAAATAATTGCGACTTTTTATCTCACAATTGCGTGATATACAGTCAGAATTGCGAGATATAAAGTCAGAATTGCGAGATATAAAGTCAGAATTGCGAGATATAAAGTCAGAATTGTGTGATATAAAGTCAGAATTGCGAGATATAAAGTCAGAATTGCGAAATAAAGTCAGAATTGCGAGATATAAAGTCAGAATTGCGAGATATAAAGTCAGAATTGCGAAATAAAGTCAGAATTGCGAGATATAAAGTCAGAATTGTGTGATATAAAGTCAGAATTGCGAGATATAAAGTCAGAATTGCGAAATAAAGTCAGAATTGTGAGATATAAAGTCAGAATTGCGAGATATAAAGTCAGAATTGTGAAATAAAGTCAGAATTGCGAGATATAAAGTCAGAATTGCGAGATATAAAGTCAGAATTGTGAGATATAAAGTCAGAATTGTGAGATATAAAGTCAGAATTGCGAAATAAAGTCAGAATTGTGTGATATAAAGTCAGAATTGCGAGATATAAAGTCAGAATTGCGATTTAAAGTCAGAATTGCGAGATATAAAGTCAGAATTGCGATTTAAAGTCAGAATTGCGAGATATAAAGTCAGAATTGCGAGATATAAAGTCAGAATTGCGAAATAAAGTCAGAATTGTGAGATATAAAGTCAGAATTGCGAAATAAAGTCAGAATTGCGAGATATAAAGTCAGAATTGCGAGATATAAAGTCAGAATTCCGAAATAAAGTCAGAATTGCGAGATATAAAGTCAGAATTGCGAGATATAAAGTCAGAATTGCGATTTAAAGTCAGAATTGCGAGATATAAAGTCAGAATTGCGAGATATAAAGTCAGAATTGCGATTTAAAGTCAGAATTGCGAGATATAAAGTCAGAATTGCGAGATATAAAGTCAGAATTGCGAAATAAAGTCAGAATTGTGAGATATAAAGTCAGAATTGCGAAATAAAGTCAGAATTGCGAGATATAAAGTCAGAATTGCGAGATACATGCAATTCTGACTTTACATCTCGTAATTCTGACTTTATATCACGCAATTGTGAGAAATAAAGTCAGAATTGTGAGATAAAAAGTCGCAATTACATTTTTTATTTTTCATTCTGTGGCGGAAACAATCTTCCATAGTTTTCCGTTTGAAAATATATTAAAGTGTCATTTATTTATCTGATCAAAGCTGAATTTTAATATGCTGATTTGCTGCTCAGATATTTGTTTTTAATAGAAATCTTTGTCATGCATTCATGCTGGACGAAAGTATTAATTTGACCCCAAACCTTTAAACGGTAGTTTATGTATATAGGAGTATGGTAGTTACAGTATTACATAATACAGTCATTGTTAATATTAAATGTATTATTATTGTGCACGCTAAATTTTATTTTCTGTTGCTAGGTATGATTTCTTTGAATTATTCAACATGTTTAATCACCTTCAACAGTGTATATATATATATATATATATATAGTTCAATAGTTATGCTGTGTGATAAATAATTGGTTAATTTATCAGGTTGGATAAATCTGGTTAAGTAACAAAAGTCGATATAGTCTCTCATTTAATGTAAGGACATAAAACTCCATTTATATTATTGATTAAAATTAAATATGGTTTTAGAGGATTATGTCACATCACTGTCACTCCTCAACATTTCATGTCAACTATTTATTGAAATAGGGAAGTTTTCAAAAGATATATGATATGATTACATGATATGCTATGATATATTATTCCAGTTAGTTCCACAGAGCAGGACTCAGTATGATTGGAGAATGCTAACTTGTTTCCTTTTGCAGACGTCTCCTCGTGCGCTGACATCCTTCGGGAGTTTCCGCACATGGCTTAACACTCCTCCAAAACACTAACCAGCGGTCACTGAGGCCGATGATGAAGATTTTACTCATCTTAAAGAATAATAATATATGAAAATGTTGAAATAAGAGCTTAGGTAACATGATTTGATTTGTTTTTAGATTTGGTCTTCTAAGGCTCTGTGTATTTTAAGTTTTTATGGTTTTATTTTGTGTTATTTTTAAAGTGCACATCCCTGCTGTGGTCTGAGCAGCTTTGATTCCCATATTAATTAAAGGGAGATTTATCCTTATATTTGTGTTTTGTGTGGTAAATAACATTTCTAATTCACATGTAACCATTCTGTAATATATTTATTAAGACATGATCACGTGACGCTACAGAAGAATGTATTGAAATAGTATAGTGATGTTCCTTGTTTATGCTTAAGGTGTAACTGAGATTTTTATTTAATGGTTTGGAATATACATTAATAAGGCTTTTGGTTTTAGAAATGGTACCGCCTGCAACATTTTGAGACTTTAACCATCAAACTGTATTAAAAAAAAATCTAAAATATTCTAAAACAAAATTTGCACCATTTCATTTACATGATTAAAAATGCCATCATTAGTAAACTTCTAAAAGCGGTGAAAGGGACACATTCCCATTTGCTCCGATAGCAAAAGAAAAATCCTTCATAGCATTTCCACGACTGTCCGAAAGCGGGGAAGAATAAAACAAGATAGTCGATGGGTGACGCACCAAAGTCTGAAAGGGACTTTTCCATCACATTGAACGTCTAGAATAGGTTATTGTTTTCATAGCCTTCAATATGAACATTGTTTGTTGGACAATTTTGATCAGGATGTGAAAAAAAAATTAAATACATATTTTTTTATTTTTTTTTTTATTCAAAGAGAAAAAAAATAATACCATACATCGCATTTTGCCCAAAAATTCAGATTTATTTGGCAATTCACTGTTGCCCAACGCTACCCTATGGCATGCTTTAAATGCTGAATTGTCCATTTTTAGCTAAGCAGTATAGGCTAAAGTAATGATTCATTATTATCACTGTTAAATGGTTATTTAACAATTAGCCTAGATTCAGTCCTGCATTAATAATCAAGTTTGTTTTGAAGAATCTTTCTATAGACGTTTTCAAGGACCCATGACCTGGCCTGAAGATCTGGATCAAGCTCCACTCATTTGGCTCTACTACAGTGAGCGTCACTTGAAATAGTTGTGAATAGCCATGAGATTGTGTTGGTAATATTCATGCTTCCAGAGTGTGCTTAAAATTGGTTATCATTCACTCTTTTATTGTTTTTTAAACGTGTCTGTCAGAAAAGACAGCTAGATAGAGAGCTTGCCATACAACCTGAAGGACAGAGTTTCCTGAGGTTGTGGAGGTAAACCGGACCCGGAAATAAGCTTGTGATTGAAACGTGTGTTCATTTAGTGTTACGTACTATTGTTTTACAGGAGATCAAGATGAAGCAGAGCACTCTGAGAGACGTAAGTGTGCGACTTCAACCTCTGCATATTCCAGATGTGATTGGTCTAATAAAAGACCTCTTTGGTGCTCCTCTAAGATGAAGACCTCTATGGTTTTGTAGGGAATTACAAACCAGCGCACACATATTCAAACGCACATAACTATAGAATCAATTCTTAATGCGCATGTGAACACCATCAGTGTTTATCACAGGTCTGCGGGGTTTTTTTTTCTCCATTGGGTCACTTGATGGAGTTTAAGGACACCTTTAGGTCACTTTTAGGACACCTTTGGGTCACATGGAGTTTTAGGAAACCTTTAGGTCACCTGATGGAGTTTTAGGTCACTTTTAGGACACCCTTAGGTCACCTGATGGAGTTTTAGGACACCTTTAGGTCACCTGATGGAGTTTTAGGACAGCTTTAGGTCACTAGATGGAGTTTTAGGACACCTTTAGGTCACCTGATGGAGTTTTAGGACACCTTTAGGTCACTAGATGGAGTTTTAGGACACCTTTAGGTCACCTGATGGAGTTTTAGGACACCTTTAGGTCACTAGATGGAGTTTTAGGACACCTTTAGGTCACTTGATGGAGTTTTAGGACACCTTTAGGTCACCTGATGGAGTTTTAGGACAGCTTTAGGTCACTAGATGGAGTTTTAGGACACCTTTAGGTCACTAGATGGAGTTTTAGGACACCTTTAGGTCACCTGATGGAGTTTTAGGACACCTTTAGGTCACCTGATGGAGTTTTAGGACACCTTTAGGTCACTAGATGGAGTTTTAGGACACCTTTAGGTCACCTGATGGAGTTTTAGGACACCTTTAGGTCACCTGATGGAGTTTTAGGACAGCTTTAGGTCACTAGATGGAGTTTTAGGACACCTTTAGGTCACCTGATGGAGTTTTAGGACACCTTTAGGTCACTAGATGGAGTTTTAGGACACCTTTAGGTCACTTGATGGAGTTTAAGGACACCTTTAGGTCACTTTTAGGTCACTTTTAGGACACCTTTAGGTCACCTAATGGAGTTTTAGGACACCTTTAGGTCACTTTTAGGACATCTTTAGGTCACCTGATGGAGTTTTATGACCTTTAGGTCACCTGATGGAGTTTTAGGACATTTTTAGGTCACTTTTAGGACACCTTTAGGTCACTTTTAGGACATCTTTAGGTCACCTGATGGAGTTTTAGGACACCTTTAGGTCACTTAATGGAGTTTAAGGACACCTTTAGTACACTGTTACGACATCTTTAGGTCACCTGATGGAGTTTTAGGACACCTTTAGGTCACTTGATGGAGTTTTAGGACATTTTTAGGTCACTTTTAGGACACCTTTAGGTCACCTAATGGAGTTTTAGGACACCTTTAGGTCACTTTTAGGACATCTTTAGGTCACCTGATGGAGTTTTATGACTTTTAGGTCACCTGATGGAGTTTTAGGACACCTTTAGGTCACTTGATGGAGTTTTAGGACATTTTTAGGTCACTTTTAGGACACCTTTAGGTCACTTTTAGGACATCTTTAGGTCACCTGATGGAGTTTTATGACCTTTAGGTCACCTGATGGAGTTTTAGGACACCTTTAGGTCACTTGATGGAGTTTTAGGACATTTTTAGGTCACTTTTAGGACACCTTTAGGTCACTTTTAGGACATCTTTAGGTCACCTGATGGAGTTTTATGACCTTTAGGTCACCTGATGGAGTTTTAGGACACCTTTAGGTCACTTGATGGAGTTTAAGGACACATTTAGGTCACTTTAAAGACACATTTAGATCACTTGATGGAGTTTTAGGACACATTTAGGTCACCTGATGGAGTTTAAGGACACATTTAGGTCACTTGATGGAGTTTTAGGACACCTTTAGGTCACCTGATGGAGTTTTAGGACACATTTAGGTCACCTGATGGAGTTTAAGGACACATTTAGGTCACTTGATGGAGTATTAGGACACCACTAGGTCACCTGATGGAGTTTTAGGCCACCTTTAGGTCACTTGATGGAGTATTATGACCTTTAGGTCACCTGATGGAGTTTTATGACCTTTAGGTCACCTGATGGAGTTTTAGGACACCTGTAGGTCACCTGATGGAGTTTTAGGACACCTTTAGGTCACTTGATGGAGTATTAGGACACCAATAGGTCACCTGATGGAGTTTTAGGACACCTTTAGGTCACTTGATGGAGTTTAAGGACACCTTTAGGTCACTTTAAAGACACGTTTAGATCACTTGATGGAGTTTTAGGACACATTTAGGTCACCTGATGGAGTTTAAGGACACATTTAGGTCACTTGATGGAGTTTTAGGACACCTTTAGGTCACCTGATGGAGTTTTAGGACACATTTAGGTCACCTGATGGAGTTTAAGGACACATTTAGGTCACTTGATGGAGTATTAGGACACCACTAGGTCACCTGATGGAGTTTTAGGCCACCTTTAGGTCACTTGATGGAGTATTATGACCTTTAGGTCACCTGATGGAGTTTTATGACCTTTAGGTCACCTGATGGAGTTTTAGGACACCTGTAGGTCACCTGATGGAGTTTTAGGACACCTTTAGGTCACTTGATGGAGTTTTAGGACACCAATAGGTCACCTGATGGAGTTTTAGTACACCTTTAGGTCACTTGATGGATAGTAAATCCAGGGTTTTTCCTCAGATTTTCTGATCAAACATTTTATTTCCCTTGACGTAATTGTACTTTTTCTTCCATGCCCTGCCTGGATGTTTTGCTATGCTATTTTAAACATACAACGATGTCATCTGTGTCTAAACCTAAATAGCTATTGTTAGAGTTATAGAGGCTTAATACACAATTCTATACTAGGTGTTTTAAAAGCAAAAGTGTTGAATAGGGGTTGAATAACAGCTGTATTATAAAACAAAATGTTTATAACAAAAATGGGTTAGACTTCATTTTAAGCTTCCCTTGTTACAGTGTAATGATAGATGAAACTAATTAACAACATGTTTACTATAGGGTTTGGAGTAGGAGTAGGATTTGGTTGAGGGTTAGTTGCATGTAATTATACACAAGTAGCCTACATGTAACAAGTGCACTAAAATAAAGTATTACCCAAAATGTTACATAACAAACTGGCATTAACGCTTGTAATATGCTTAACGTGTTATATATGTACTTTTTTTAAACCAGTTTGGATCTGGATTAGAAACGTTTATGAGCTTTTGAAAATTCTAAGTTGATCGCAAGTGTATACATTGCTCTATGTTAAGTGCATTAATACGCATAAAAAATACATGGTTTTCTAATATCTTCCGTTACAGTTGACGTGAAATAGTCCGTGTACGTCAATGGCGAGTTTTCAGTAAACGGGAAACATGGTGAGCAGTGCCATGGTAATTTCCCATCATCATCAACAGTTGCACAATTGCTAATCTCAGTGCGCGTGTTATAAAACGTGTAAAGCTATATGCGCATGCGCAGTGCTGCGCCCGTGGACAGGAAGCCTGAGCCTGACTGAAGCAGCTGATAATCAGGCTTCGGATGTACCGGGAGCTCGACAGCCTCTCTCTGTCTGGGTTTTAATCAGGTTTATTTTTAGTACAAGGACAGAAATCGACGATTTTATGAGCAGTGGCACTGGTCACAGTTCACGGTGACTGATGGAGCTGTATTTTTATACCGATCGCTGTTTATTTTCGAGTTAACTGTTGGGCCGGAGTAGCTCTGAAACAATGAAGGCCTAGAATCCAGATCCGAGGGATTTAAAGCTCCTCTCTGTCCCACACACCAGGATCAACGACACGCTCAGGTATTAATATTGCAACAAGCATCCACAGTATATTTAACTTATATATAACTTACACCCGTGATGTCTTTAATGACACTAATGTAGACATATAATGCGTTTGAACATGCTTTTGTTGAAGGGGATTGGATTTGTCTGCACTGAACTCTGGTAATTTCCCCAATGAGTTTGTTCATGTAGTGTGATTTATTGTGGTACTTTAATTTTAATTTTGCATGTAATATTTTATATTGTAACACTAACTTTAACGATTGGCTGCTTGTCAGACAACAGATCATACAATGTCGCGAACTTATAACAACGTCTGCAGATTCGAGGATCTCGGCAACAATGTCACTAAATTCAACGACTGCGATATAAATGTTGGCATATCAAAGGAGCAAGCTCAGTGCTTTTGAGTTAATTTAGTATTTTTTTCCTTCGTTTTTGTTGTTTCGCTTCAATAGCGCAGTTTTCTCGAAAAGGGTGGAGTCGTTCGGTGGTTATAAACATACACATCGGTTTGGTTTCACTGTAAAACTCGTTTAATAGACAATTTGTGCAGCTCTTTTGGAAATCTTTTATATTTCAGTTCTGTTTTGGTGTATTTTATTTGATTTAAATGATTAGATTCGACGCTCTTCTGCCTGCTCTGGTCTGTGTAAATGCGCTTGTGTGAATCAGGGGAGTTCAGTCTTTACAGACAGAAAGAGAGAGACCCTCAATCCAAAACCTTGGCCAGCCAGCTAACTAATAATTAAAAAAAAAAAAAAAAATCAATAATATTATTACTGTTGTTGTTTTTTTTGTCGTTGAAACCCCTGGATGTAGGGATTAAACGTGCTTTACAATTTTCCAATATTTTTTCAAGAAACAACATCTCTATAAAATTATTTGGCGCCTGTCACAGATTTTTCTTTTATATTTTTTTCACTCCCCCAAAACTACTTGCTTTGAGACAACAGCCTGGTACTGAATAAAAATATACATTAAACTTGAGAAAAATATTACAAATATATATTAAATATTTACAGAAGTATCATAAAGAAAATCCTGCACATTTAGGTTTCACATATGTCCCTACCAATTGTTATATGAGTTTTAATATATTTATGAAATCTAAAATATTAATAACCTCACAGGCTGTGTTTTTTTTTTTTTTTTTGTAATTTTTTGCATAATATTTTGTGCCTACTGTCACATATTATAAAGAATTTGTTAGCAATTTGTAGGTGTATCTTAAGTCGTACTTAAGGTGTATGTCCCTGTAGTAACCAGCAACACCAGAAAAAGCAAAACAAAATATGACCACTAAATTTAATGTTAAAATATGTATATGTGATAATTGCCAGGGTTTTCGAAGTAAAATTCCAGTAGTCGTACCAATAAAGTCAATTTTCATGGTTCTGTACCAGTTTTGGTATCATAAAACATGCAGCATAAAACTCTTTGAAAAGGCTACTGTTATAGACTATTGTTATTCTGCAGCAGTTGGGGTGATAGAAACTGTTGGATGTTCATGTGTTGCTGGATTACTTTATGAAAGTAATCGGTGCCTAAAGTGTGCCAAGAAAACACCCCCCACACCATTACACCACCAGCCTGCACAGTGGGAACAAGGCATGATGATCCATGTTCTCATTCTGTTTACGCCAAATTCTGACTCTACCATCAGAAATCGAGACTCATCAGACCAGGCAACATTTTTCCAGTCTTCAACTGTCCAGTTTTGGTGAGCTCTTGCAAATTGTGGCCTCTTTTTCCTATTTGTAGTGGAGATGAGTGGTACCCGGTGGGGTCTTCTGCTGTTGTAGCTCATCCGCCTCAAGGTTGTGTGTGTTGTGTCTTTGCCGCATACCTCGGTTGTAACGAGTGGTTATTTCAGTCAAAGTTGCTCTTCTATCAGCTTGAATCAGTCGGCCCATTCTCCTCTGACCTCTCGCATCAACAAGACATTTTCGCCCACAGGACTGCCTTTAGGTTTTAAAAGACTGCCTAATCTGTGTCTACTGACCTAATGTGTAAACATTATGAGAAGCGCGCTAGCAAGGTGTTTTTTTTTAACTTTTGTTCGGCTGTCAGAGCAGAAACGAAAGCTGCTGATGCGCTCCATGTGTTTTTCCGTCATCTCCGAACGCATTCATATGTAAATTGTGCAAGCTTATTTTGTCAATTGGTTCACAAGATCTTTTACTCGCCCATAGACACTCCCTTTAAATCATCGGTTCCCAACAGGGGGGTCGCGGCCCACAAGGGGGCCTCAGCGAGCTCTGTGGGATGTCGCGGCATATTTTGAAGGTTTGAGCAATGAGCATTTAATAAAAGTCCTTAAATTTTTTTTTTCTGTTCAAAATTTACAAAATTATATAATGAATGAGTTCATCATGAATCCATTTTCCAATCTGTGTTTTTGTCTTATCCTGAACCACTATGGTACACCTATAATAAGTGTTTACATTGGGACTATTTTACACTGGTTCGGATCGCTGCCGCTGCGGAGTATCCCAATACCGGCGTGACTCGTCATAGACGTACACAGAGAGAAGTAGTTCCGGCTACACTGTTCTTTCCGAAAGACGCATTATTCTGTTAATAAATGCAAGTTTATTATCGCTCGCTACAGCGGCAAAAGCGTAAAAATAAAGCCTCACATTGATAAAGCCTTACAGATAACATGCAAGTATTGAGGCCCCAGATAACAGTCATTTAATAGCAGATATTCTTTTTTTAACCTAAACACTAGGGTTGGGTATTGAGAATCGAGTATCGATTGGAACCAGGACTAACTTTTCGTTTTTCCCGGAATCGTTCAAAAGTTAAAATTTCGATTCCTAGTTTCGATATTCACAGTCCGCCGAGCGGAAGAAGAAACCGCTGAACAACACCAACGAAGAAGCGTCTACCGGAAGTGTTGGCATAACCGCGCGAGTCGAACATGAGTAGCTTACGTCGGCGATCCAAAGTGTGGCTTCACTTTTCTAAAAATAACGAAATCTCGGCAAAATGCAAAATTTGTGACAAAAGGAGTATTTTTACAAAAGGACTATTTCCTTCAGAAAGGCCGTTGGTTAGCAAGGTTAGCTAAACTTTTTTGACCCTGCCTCTTAGAAGAATCGAGAATCGTTAGGAACCGGAATCGAAACAAGGAATCAGAATCGGAATCAGAATCGTTCAAATTCAAACGATACCCAACCCTACTAAACACCAGTGTGAATATTTTTATTTTTGCATTTCAAATAGGGACAATTAATAGGCTTCTCCTAGGCTTACGTTGTTAAATTACAAAGGGCCTACTGATGTTTTAGTCATTGTATTTCAATATTATAGGCTATTATTTGTGCATAAACATACCGTTTGTTTGAAAAAAAAAAAAAACATATTTTGTTATCCTTGCTGCAAGCTTACAAGAGCGATAATATCATTAAATGTGAAGGGGGGCCCTAAAATATTTTCTTGGGAAAAAGGGGGTCACAAACAAAAAAAGGTTGGGAACCACTGCCTTAAATGAATCGGGACAGAAGTGGTCGAAAGTGGGGATAAAAGACGGATTCGAATACCAGGTGTAAACTGGTGTCTGCCTCGTCTCGCATCCTAACACCAGGTGTAAACGGGGCCCTAGATGTGTCTATAATAAAAATTAAACCGTTTTTTCCTTGTGACTCGACTCGTGTTGATATCAGTGTTGCCATTTAAAAGTGCTTTTTGTTCCTTCTGTTTTCAACAATGTCAAATCTCTAATATTCGCAGGCATGGCTTCACAGCTGCAGGTTTTCTCCCCTCCATCTGTGTCTTCCAGTGCCTTCTGCAGGGTGAAAAAGATGAAGGTGGAGAGCTGTGCTTGGGACGCTTCCAATGAAGCATACAGTTCTGTGGGCCAGTACAGCTTCAACCCCGCAGCGGGCCTCCCTTTCAGCACCTCCGGCCTGATCTTCCCCCCAGCCTCCCGGGGCCATGTTGTGGTCCGTGCTGCAGACAGCACCGGGAGCCTCCCGCGTGGGTCCAGTCGCAGGACGTCCCACAACACCCATCACTCGGATTCCCACTCTTCCCGTGGGCACAGGTATGGTGTGAAGAGGAAGAATGAGGAAGTGGAGACTTCCGGAGGAGGTGGAAGTGGGAGCGGCAGCGTTCAGATCCTGGAGGAGCTCTCGGCTCCTGCCTTCTCGGCTCGTACGGGGGGAACGGGAACCACCGCCCAGTCCATCCCGCACTCGGCCACCACCACCAAAAGCAGCAGCTCCAATGGGGAAGGGGACTACCAGCTGGTCCAACACGAGATCCTCTGCTCCGTCTCCAACAGCTACGAAGTTCTCGAGTTTCTCGGTCGGGGCACGTTTGGGCAGGTGGCCAAGTGCTGGAAAAGAGGAACTAATGAGATCATGGCCATCAAAATCCTGAAGAACCATCCATCATATGCACGCCAGGGACAGATCGAGGTATGTTATGATGGTATCTGTGTTTCTGTAGTGGGTGGTGTTTGCGATCTTGTGTTGTTACTAGGGATGAGTATTGCATTCGAATATTCGGGCTCATAAAAATCGAATATTCGAAAATTTGTTTATTTAAACAGACTGATCTCATGAAGTAGCGCGTGTATGACACGCCAATTCGTATTTCCATTTTTGGCGTGCTATCAATCGCTTTTCAGCGTGTTTATGAACGCCGTTGACTTATCGTTATTACTGAATAAATATATGACTTACCTCAACCCCGTCCCTAAACCTACCCGTCACTGGGGTTAATGGCAGTGTTGTAGTCGAGACCACCTCACTCGAGTCCGAGTCGACACCGAGACCAGAGAGAGTCGAGTCCGAGTCGACACCGAGACCAGAGAGAGTCGAGTCCGAGTCAAGACCGAGTCCATAGAGAGTCGAGTCCGAGTCGAGACCGAGACCAGTGAGGGTTGATTACTTAATTTACTTTTATTTACTTGGAGAAATCCTTTTTTTTTTTTTTTTACTGAATTTACTTAGAGTTTAAAAAATATGATCAGTTTAGGGTAAAAAGGCCACATAGTAGGTGGTGTTAAAAGTAATTTTATTACAATTTGTCACAGTTGCGCACTAGAAAATCACCAATCACTGGGCGTGTCAATCAATTTAAAGAAATATTTTATTAACATACATTAATAATCATGAAAAATATTTTCAATTGAACTCGAGTGGACTCGGGAATAATTCCGAGTCCTAAAAAAAAAAATGTTCGAGTACGAGTCAATTCCGAGTCCAAATGGACACGAGTCCATGACAAGACCAAGACCATTAAAATATGGTCTCGAGTCCGAGTCTCGAGTACTACAACACTGGGGTTAATGGCATTTATGACTGTTCCCTTACCATCCTAGGAACAAAAAAGATCGCTCCCCAGATGTAGATCTACATTTAGCTTCGTTTCGCGCGGACATTTGACTGCGTGTACAGACACGCGGAATCACTCGGACGTTAATGGCATAGACATACACGCGGATAGCTCAAAATGCGTGTGGCGCAAGTGGCGTGTATGTTTACGCAAAAAGTCAATATGTCATGTTGATTTAAATGACGTTTAACGAAAAAGACGTTATTTTAAGTTTATTTATTTTTTTTGCGTTTTTGTCACCATTTCTGAACAAGCTTACAATTAGCAATGGACGAAAACATTATGTGATCAAATTCACACAATTTCTTAATACACTCCACAGCGCCCCCCAGTGCATTTAATTATAACTGCGAATTAGTGCTTGGGATTTATCTTGGATTCACTGCATTTACGGCGTGGTAAAATTCGAATAGTATTTTATTTTTCGAATAATAATTACAGATCGAAAATTCAAATAATCGTGCACACCTCTAGTTGTTACCGCTTTTCAAGATTTCATTGTAGCCCGATTTTACTGCAAAGACCCTGGTAAGGGTGGGAACCACCAGAGGGCCCATGATGCAGTGATATCACGATTCTTAAGCCTCAATAAAACAGTGATTTTTCACATTTTTATATCCATCCCTTCCTTCCTCGTATTTTAGACTTTTTTTTAAGTCTCATTTTTTACGTTTGCATATTTTAGTGAATGCACTTTCAATTAAGTGTATTTTTTTTTTTACAATACACATTCTTTTTAAGCAGTTTTACAAAGAACAACCTTACCAACGTCAAAATGAAAAAAGTCAAAGGTGACTAAACTTTACGCTGCTTTTTTAGTTGTGAAATGTAATTACGTGTGGATTAATTTATATTTTTGATTTATGCAGATGCATAAACGTGTCATTAACACATTAAAAATGGTTATTTCCATTGTGAAATGGCCTAAATCAGTAACAAACAGATCCAGTATTAACATTTAACATGAAAATAAAATGCAAAAAATGCAGAATATTGGATTTATTATTTTCTTAGCACCCCTTTTATTGATTGTGGACACTTTTCGTCATTGATCCTCTTCTAGGTGAGCATTTTGAATCGTCTCAGTGCGGAGAACGCGGACGAGTTCAACTTTGTGCGCTCCTACGAGTGTTTCCAACACAAGGGCCACACATGCTTGGTGTTTGAAATGCTGGAGCAGAACCTTTATGACTTCCTGAAGCACAGTAAGTTCAGCCCACTGCCTCTGAGGCACATCCGCCCCATCCTGCAGCAGGTGGCCACGGCCCTGATGAAGCTCAAGAGCCTGGGTCTCATCCACGCTGACCTGAAGCCTGAGAACATCATGCTGGTTGACCCCATCAGACAGCCCTACAGGGTAAAGGTTATCGACTTTGGATCAGCCAGTCACGTCTCCAAAGCCGTCTGCTCGACTTACCTCCAGTCACGTTACTACAGGTAAGAAGGGATTATCTGTAATCTGTAGATGTTTAATGATCAAGCCTCCCTGTAGAAGAGACTACCTGATGGAATCCTTTTGCAAGATGTAAACAACACTTCCTGTTTCAGTTTGTAAATGGTTTCTTTATTTCAAATCTTAAAGATGTGTGTAACTTTTTGATTCAGTTGCATATGTTCTCTTGGTTGTGTTTTATTCCAACGTACATCTCTCAAAATGCTCTATATGCATAGATTATGATATTGAAATGGTATTTTTAATTTTTTTTCCACTTTCTATTCACAGAGCCCCCGAGATCATCCTGGGTCTGCCATTCTGTGAAGCCATTGACATGTGGTCGCTGGGCTGTGTGATTGCAGAGCTCTTTCTGGGCTGGCCGCTGTATCCAGGAGCATCAGAATATGACCAGGTCACATATATTATGTTACAGGAAGTAGTGTAGTCACGCAGTCCATGAGGGACAGATTGTTAATGGCGGGTCCTTGTGGTAATTACAGCATATCAGGCAGAAAATCCAAATGTTGCCTATCAACCTCAATCTTGTTTAAACATGGCAACCTAGGTAAATGTGTGCTATATGGCACATATACGAGTGTTTGTGCGGAGTGTGGAAGCTTAAAAGGGTCATCGGATGCAAAATTCACTTTTATATGGTGTCTGGATATAAATGTGTTTCTGCAGTGTGTGGACAACCACCATACAATGAAAAAAATCCATTAACCATTTTTTAAATCCTCAATAATCAGGCTGTTTGGATTTTCTGAGCACTATGATGTCATAATGATCATGCTCCGCCCACGAGTTAGCATATTTCTGCCCTCAGCCATTCAACGCCCCCCATGGAAGAGGGGGGTGGGGTGAGCAGTTGCTTATTATCATTTAAAGAGACAGGCACCGAAAACGGGTCACTGTGAACAGAGCTGTTTTTGAGGAGTTAAAAAGGGTGTCGTTTTACACTAACAAATGAGGAATTTTAACCAAAGTATGTGAAATTTTACATGAACACCATTTTGTGGAAAATGGGCATCCGACGACGCCTTTAAGTATAGCGTGCTTACTGCATGAAGGCGCTAGCTCGACCACTCGCATTTTTTCTGATAACAGTGGAAACAACTTGACTTTGGCATTTTTGGTCATGCAGATAAGAGTAATGGATCATTCGAAGTTGTAAAGGGTTTTTATTTGTGCGAACTCACAGTAACAACAAAACGTTGCACTTTTGTAAAAGAAAGAAAACAAACAGAATGAGCTTTGTGACATCTTGTTCTCTGTGAACTGGAGCGTGTCACAAAAATGAACCGATACTAAGCGTATAGGTACTTGATTCAGTTCTGTTGTAAAGATCATTGATTTTTTTTTTTTTTTTTGCAGAACTACTTTCTAGGTGAAATAAACTATGCCATCATCCAGCTCAGTTCCATATAGTGCCATCCGTACAGTCAGATCAATAATATTGATAAATATTAAGTGTCCAAAACTGAGCTAGCCAGAGGCGACAGTGGCAAGGAATCCAAACTCCATTCGGTGACCGAATAGAGAACATTTTTTGTGGTTTAAACCAGGCTCAGTTGAGGTGGTCAGTTCTCCTCTGGCCAACAAACAACCAAGGTGTGAATTCAGATGGGGATCGGTAGCATTCAAAAACTTATCCAGTTCCTTCTGCTTGAAGATCGATTCATCACGCCGGTATGGAGCCAAAGCTGGCCATAGGGTCTGTGTGGAGGATCTGTGCTGATGTCTGTCGTGTCGATGAGGGATTGTCTTGTAGACACGGTCTCTGCTGACATTCAGGGCTGCGTTTTGGTTGTCTAGGTGCAGGTCCACATCTGATCTGGATACGGACCGGATACGGCTGACTACGGTAACCTCATGATAAGGATGAGACCGACCGACTAATATTAGTGTAGATGTCATTCTTCTTGCAATGGAAGTGTCCGGTTGACCTAATTTATGCATCCTAATCATCATTTAACCCTCTGGGGTTGTTCGGCCCAAATGGACCCGAAGAATTTAAATAGAAATTTTTTTAAAAATCACAGCTTCCTCGGAATGGTCCGAAATTTGGTGACTTTGTTGGTATTTGGTATTTGAACACCCAAAATAATTGGGGACAGGATGTGAATAGTTTAAGTGGTTGTAAAAAAAAAATAGTCACACTTGGGGTGTGATCGGGTCCAAATGGACCCACATGGAAAATGAATGGGAAATTGGCAAAAATGTGAAAATACTGAGTTTTTTTGTGCGTACAATCTACAAATCAGCCACGATCTTGAAAAAAATCACACAACAGTGAAGGGGTGAATCTATAAAACATCAAGAGTGCAAAACAGACACATCCAGACACACACACACACAAACACACTTTTATGCACAAACACACCAAAAAAAATTCCGATTATACATGTTTTGCATTTTTAAAATGCTCAGTTTGTCCACCAGATGGCATCCATCTCATTTCAAAAATTGCTTTTATGAGGCCTAGGCTTGACTCTAAAATGAAATACAGCTTTAAAATTTTTTTTAAAAAATATATTTTTTCTATTATGTTCAATGGGGGGAAATTTTGTCATAATTATTGCATTAATACTAATTATAAATGTATTTTTATTTAAATTTATTTTATTAAATAAATTTTTTTTATTTTTGAAATTCTCAAAACACCAAAAAAGAAAAGACAATATTATTTTAAAAAAACCGAGTAAAAAAAAAAATATATATATTTTTTAAAAATATGAATCCCGCCCTTTGGGTCCATTTGGACCCGAACACCCCGAGTGTGACTCTGAAACCAACAACCCCAAAGGGTTAACTGATTTGAATATAACAGAAATTGATCATGTTATGTATATGCCAGGTTAATAGAAAGGTGTTTTCTAAAATTAAAACGGCAATGTCTGCTTTCCGAACGAGGCTAGGAAGACTATTCTACGGTTTGGGTGCTAAATAGGAAAAGGATCTACCAGTTGATCATTTTGATATTTCTAGGTATTTTCAATTGTCCAGAATGTAGAGATCGCAATTAGACGTGATGGACACGCTTTAGTACTGAGGAGATAAACCATTGGGTGTTTTGGAAATGTATGTGATGGTTACTAGGGAGCTAGTGCAGTGTTGACAGAACTGGGCTAATATGGTCATACTTCCTGGCTATCTGTAGATGTATAGTTTATTGAAATTGCAGAGAGGGGAGGAGAATTCATACTTGTGTTGGTTGTTATAAGAATTAAGATGTTTTTCAAGATGGCTTTTTTTGATTGGTTTCTGGGTCATTTGTTGAAATCTTCCCTAGTCTTTGTACTAGACTTGACCTTTCCTTTTTCCCTCTCCAGATTCGGTACATTTCTCAGACACAGGGATTGCCTCCAGAGTATCTATTGAGTGCTGGCACAAAGACAAGCCGCTTCTTTAACAGAGGACCAGACTCCAGCTATCCCTTGTGGAGGTTAAAAGTCAGTACTCATCATTACAAAACTAACGCTGAATGACAGAACAGTTACTCTTTGGTGAATATTTTACTTGGCTGACACTTGTGTATTTTTCTAGACCCCATCTGAGCACGAGTCTGAAATGGGCATCAAGTCCAAAGAAGCGAGAAAATACATCTTCAATTGTTTAGATGACATGATGCAGGTAATAAATACGTCTCTAGGAGGGAACGCATCAATACTAGACGTGTAATACTAAAGCTTGTTTTTTGTTTTGTCGGTTTCCAGGTCAATCTGCCGACTCATTTAGAAGGGACGGACTTGTTGGCGGAGAAGGCGGACCGACGGGAGTTGATTGACCTGCTGAAGAGGATGTTGAGACTGGACGCTGATAAAAGAATCACACCCACAAAAACCCTGGCACATCCGTTTGTGAGCATGAGCCACTTGCTGAGCTTCCCGCACAGCTCTCAGTACGTCCTTTTGAGGAAGACATCTAGGAAATCTAGCTTTTGTTCATTTTAAGAGCTGTGTTTTAATTTGGTTCTCATATTTTTTTTGTAGTGTCAAGTCGTGCTTCCAGAACATGGATATCTGCAAGAGAAGGAACAGTAGCTTTGACAGTGGAAAGGCCCTGTTTGCTGCTAACGCTGTTCCTGGAACTGCTGGAAACCTGACTGTGACCTTCAGCAGCCAGCTTAACCAGCACAGCCAGGTCCCGTCTGCCGCTGGAGCCGTTCCCCTCCTCAACTACCAGCCGGCCCTTTACCAGCAGGCTACCATAAACATCCCAGGCCTGGCCCAACCCAGCATCCCCATGCAGACCCGCCCCACACAGCTGTGTGCTCCGACTGAACCGTTCCAGCAAACCCTCATCGTCTGCCCCCCCACCACTATCCAAGGTGAGCTGGAGCCAGACTCTATGGAAAGCTTGGACAGCTG
Organism: Pimephales promelas; assembly: GCF_016745375.1. Next base: position 1,867,369 of record NW_024122002.1, on the reverse strand, counting down.
ACTTATTGCCTTTGCTTTAATGACTTTGCAGGCGGCGTTTACACACAAGTGCGGTTCTTTTATTTATACAGTACGTTTAAAACAGCCACAGGACTGACTAAAGTGCTGTACAAGCTCAAACAACTAATGATCGAAAAGAGAACAACCAAGAAACGCCCTATAATACGCCTTATTCACGGCAGCGCCGTCTTTGATTTTTAGTGAGAATGAAAGCGAGGCTGTGTGGGATAGACATGCATCTCTTCAATGGGCTGTACTGTTATTTAATGTGTTTTCGGATTGTTCTGCTCATGAAACACTGGAAAAATATCCTTCCAAGAAATGTCAGTTGACAAAAAAGTCCCGATAATGTAAAGGCCTGTTCACACCGGGACGAATTTCGCGCGCGTTATTCGTCGACGTTTAACGCCTCGTGACTAAACAATGGGCGCCAATGTGAGTGTTCACACCGACGCGAAAAAAATACGACAACTCTCGTGCATCTGTTCATCCGACAACTGCTATGTTTTTATCTCTGGGCAACATCTCAACTTTGCGTAACACATGTCCTGTCCTGACTGTTTTTAAGTGATGAAAATGTCCTGGTTTTCAAACAAAAACTGCTGGGAAAGATCAGTCCTACAGCAAAATATAGATGGGCAAACAAGGTGGACGAGGAAGAAAAACAAGATAAAGAGAATGAAAACTAAAGATATAAATAGATTTTGTTAGTTCGTTTTTGTAAGTTTGTGAGCGCTATTTTTTTGTTACATTTGGAGTCATTTCTTTTAGTTATTTATTATTTAGGCCTATATATTTTTCTAATACAGAAGACATTTTTTTCTATCATTATTTCATTCGGTTTTGTTCTATCTGTCATCATAAAACATTGAGACATGGATATGATCACCCTAGTATAGTATTCTATTAATATTTCTGTTTTACATTAAGCGCCATCTAATGTCAGGGAATGAATTTGCATGTTCACTCGGCTCATCGTCAGCGAAAAACGTTTGGGCGTGAACACAAAAAACGCGTTGAAAAACGCTGACGAATAACGCGCGCTGATATTCGTCCCGGTGTGTACGGGCCTTAAGCTGTGGAAAATTGTAAGTAATCTAGCCGCTTTATTCAGCTTTTTACCGCGGATGCCATTGGACACACGGTAAGTCTATCCCTCACAGCCTCACTTTCATACCCGTCATGGCGCTACTCTGAATAAGGTCTATAGACAAAATTAAAAAAATACGGAGGAGAGATCGAGCTTCTTTTCGATTTCATTTAAATAGATTTTAAACATTTATAAGCACACAAACGTGTTTCAGCCAGATATACTAATTCAGCGCTCAAATATATGAAACTTCACTCAGGGAACAGGCCAGGGAACGAATTATAGATTCACGAGACGAATTATATCTCATGTTTAACCACTACAGAGACGTCCGAGTCAGCGGCAAACATCGGAACGACTAGCCGAGGAAAGGCTGTTCCAGGCGGGGTGCACGAGCGCGAGCGTCCGGTGATCGCTTGGAATGGGTCTCAGTCAAATTATCATAGATCTATAAATAAACCACAGATTTGAGCTTTAAAAAACTACGTTCTTGCCTGAAAAACTCTTAAAACTACATTTAGTGACACAATAACAGTAGTATTATATTTCAACTGTTTGCTTCTAATGCAGTGCAGCACCAATCAGCGTTCTGAAGTGTGTAGCTCCACCTTTTAGTGCCGTACCACTGTGCTAGGTACCCCAACGGAAGGGTACCCAAAAAGTGGTAACGTAGGGTTTGGCTTTTTGGTACCATTCACAACTTTTGACAGTGGAAACTAGGGCTGTTGGAACGAATTCCGAAATTCGAATATAATTCGAATATTAAAAAAATCAATACTATTCGAATGCTCAAGTTACTATTCGAATATTGCTTTTATATACATTTAAAAATAAATACTTCCGAAGTGACCAGGTGTAAACGGCCCCCTATCTAGGGTGACCACCCGTCCCGCGTAGCGCGTGCGCGCACAGCGTTTGAAGCCCAATTCATGCGTCCCGCAAATTGAGACCGTGTCACGCATAATCAATGCTTGCTCAAAAAAAAAAAAAAAAAAAAAAGTCGGTCAATCCTCGAGACCCAGGCAGCCAAACGTTGTGCCTGAACTCGTTCACGTTCATGAACTCGTTCATATTGTGGGTGAACTGAACGTATTGTTTTACTGCCTGTCCTGATTAACGTGTGAACTCGATCATTCTGGTGTCTGTGAACGCACGTTCTCTCAGTTTAACGTCGTTCAATGGGGTGCCAGATTTCTATAGAGCCTTCCAGGCGAAAGCCCGGCTAAGACTCAACGTAAACAGGGCTTAATATGTAGCGAAAAAAAACACCCAATCTGGCAACACAAGCCACCAGTGTCGCACCGCGGCCGCCGTCGACAAATATGATAATTTAAACGGATTTTATAACGAGGTCGGTGAAGATGGGAACAATCTTACATTTCTGTGCAAACTTTGAACTGAACTAGTTCGTTTTAAAATATGTGAACTAAACTTTGAACTAGTTCAGAAAGTGAGAACTTCCCCAAGACTGGTTGCCACTCCCACGTGACCTGCTGACTAGGTTGATGTCAACTTTTTCATTGTTGTCATGACAGCACACCTTGTCGTTCCGTGAACCTCTGGAGTTGTGAGTTTAGAATTTTTTTCGACTTTTTTTAAAACTGTTCCTGTGGTGTTGAGGAACTATAATTCCTGTTAATCCTATAATTTCCTATTTTTATTTATTTAAAGTGAATTAATTGTAATGAAAAATAAATCAAATTAAATAGCTAAAGTAAATCGTAAGTGGAAGTGCATCTGTCAATTCATTGAATGTTCAAAATATTCATTTTATTTAGAAAAAAAAACACATTGGTTGGCCTATTCATGAGAATATATCAGCAATTACAGATGTTTAGGGAATAGGGCATTATTAATGTATGTGCTTCTTTTTATTTATTTTTTTTAACAATTATTCATGTACAAACAGTAAGGCAATAGTAACAATTCTAGATATGGGTAAACCACTATCAGAGTCTTCCCGTGGGATGGGGGCACCGCCGCGCCAAGCAGTGTCCCACATTGTCCCTCAGAAACATACCCCTTGTCCCCCCTTGGGCTTATTAGCAGGTGGTCACCCTACCCCTATCGCTTTATTATTAACAATAGGAGAGCGCGGGACTAGCTTTCGCGTGGCACATTCGCAAGGTCTCGTTCACTCCCTCTCTGCCATGCACGCGCCGCGCGCTATGTATGTTATGCGCGGATTCCGGGAGATTTTAACTAATTTGCTAATTTTGCTGATTTTGAAATTAGCCAATGATCAATAAATTGCAGCTCAAATCTGTTGCTTTCGGTGACGTGCACTTCATTACATCTGTATAGCGCGGGAATTGAAGATCGGATTTATATCCGTTTTGCGAAAACACATTTATGTGACCAGGTGTAACTGTAAATGGATTCGTTTTGATAAATCAGAGCTATCCGATCTGAGAACGCATGAAGTGGCCAGGTGTAAACAGCCCCTAAATGTTTATTGTAGTAACGTTAGATGTCCCTCTAGTGGGCCGAACGTGTAACAACAACCACAGGCTATAGTGGCATTGACGATCCATAAGAATGTGTAATGTCGTAAATATTAATAATAGGATAAATTTGGGCATTTAATATTCGAATATTACATAAAATAAGGAATGGAATTCGATTAGTATTATAGAGGAAGATTGACAGCCCTAGTGGAAACGCAAAAAAGTTTGTACCGTACGCTCAGTGGAAACAAGCCATAAGTTGTACTGGCGAGCTGTTCCACAATCTAGGCCCCACCGCTATCTCTTCTGCGTTTCAGCCTAGTGTGTAGATTTAGGGTCCCAGATCTCAGGTCTCGGGACGGGGTGTAGGAGTGTAGTAGTTCACACTCTTAACTTGGGAGCAAGGTGATGCAAACATTTGTACACAAATAGGAGAATTTCAAAGTCAATCCTAGATTGGACTGGGAACTAGGGCTGGGCGATATATCGAGTATGTACGATGTATCGTTATATTTTTTGAAACGATATGGAATGAGGCAATACCGTTTATATCGATACAGTAGTTTGATATGAGCACATCTGAAAAATAGCGGAGGTTGCAGTGTGAGCTGCTGCAGTGAAAGTAGCTAGGCAACGTAGTACAATTTGTCCTAAACATGACACAAGCTTATATTAATTGCGTCAAAATCACTTTGATATAGTTAACAAGTTTAAGGCAAATGCTCTGACAGACACTGTTGCTGACTGACTTGCGCTGTTTAATGCGTTTGAGATGTGGTGCTTTCCTCAGTGCTCAACTTACATTTCACAGGTATATTCTCCATCTGTAAATGTTAGAAAGTAAAGCAAATATGTCCATTTCACAACAAATATGTCCATGTCAGAAGAGGACGAGCTTCTGCAAGTGAATCTCCGCTAAAATTCATGCTTCCTTGAACGAGCGCCGGCGCGCGCATGCGCGTGAATAGTACTACGTAGTACGCAATAATTCTGACTAAAATAAACATATTGCTAAAATATTTGTTGTTGGAGAAAATAAATGTGCCATATGTGGAATTTTAAACCTACAAGTATATATTTTTAATGAAAGTGAAAGTGATTATAATGGGGTAATCAAATGCAGGCTAATATAATTAGTTTGTGCTTTTGTTTTTGTTTTTGTTTTTATTTTCATTTTTAGTTTAGCTTTTAGTCAATATAAAAACAAAAGCTTTTTGCACATAATATATTGCATAGCCTATATTATATTTGTTTCCATATCCTTCAATTTCAACATGTTTGTAGGATATCATTTGGCCGAATGAAAATATATATATATATATATATATATATATATATATATATATATATATATATATATATATATATATTTTTTTTTTTTTTTAAATATAAAGATTTTCTTTATCTAAATAGAAAACGTAGAAAGTACCGAGATATATATCGTATATCGCCATTTGACCAAAAAATATCGAGATATGATTTTTTGGCCATATCGCCCAGCCCTACTGGGAACCAGTGGAGAGCTCGCAAAATGGGAGTGGCGTGACAGAATTTACGTTTTAAGAAATTTGGCCGCGACATTTTGAACCAATTGAAGACGAACGACCTTCTACCTTTCTATCTAAAGCATCGTTTCATCATACCCTGTCTCGGTCACATTGCTTAGTTTAAAATGTTGCAAACAATTTATTTTTGTCTTTATGGCATTTAATTTTTTGGCACTAAAATTTAAGTCGCTCTTTTATTTTTCCCGAAGGCCTTCCATCCTCCAACAAAACCTCTAGCTATCCTGTCAGGATGGAGAATGGTGTTCCTGTTGTCCAGCAGAACCAGTCCACCCAACCCCTTCAGCTTCAACCCAGCATGCTGACACAGGTAAGACATCTATCATATCCAACTGATCACTGCAATCTGATGAAATGCTAATGAATCCAGTCGAGTTGGAGAGGAAACGTCCGTTCTTAAAGTCTGCATGGACACCCCTTCTGCTGCTGGCAAGACAGTGCCAGTAAATGGCACGTGAGATCGCAGCCTTGTACCCTTGACCTGAGTCTGACCTTTTGTCTAATCTTTCCATGCTTTTTGCCCCTTTCCCTCCATGGTGCCCCTCCTCCGTAGGGCTCCTGCACGCCTCTGATGGTGGCCACACTGCACCCCCACACAGCGGGAGTGGCGTCCCAGTACCCGCCGCTGCCCCTGGCACTGGGCTGTGGGGCAGGACGGCCTGCCCTACTGGAGCAGACAGCCACAGTGCTGGTAAAGAGAGACCCACCCAGTGCTCTACCACTAACATCACTTCTCAATGCCCCTCTTTCCTCCTCAAACGCATCCTCCTTTCTTTCCGATCTTTTCTTTTTGAACACTCTTTGATCTTACATTTCTTTCATTGTTACTCGGGCTGTGCAAAGATTAATTGCGATTAATCGCATCCAAGAGAAGTTTGTTTACATAATGTATTTTTTGTGTGCTGTGTATAATTATTTTGTAGATATAAATACACACACATGCATGTATACATTTAAGAAAATGTGTTGTGTATATATAAAATATTTATATATATATTAAAGATTATGTATTTATACACAGAACACGCGTATATTATGTAAACACAAACTTTTATTTTGGATAAGATTAATTGCAATTAGTCTTTGTTGGTAAGATTTTTTATGTTTTTAAAAGAAGTCTCTTCTGCTCACCAAGGCTGCAATTATTTGATAAAAAATACAAAAAAAACAGTAATATTGTGAAATATTATTACAATTTAAAACAGCGGTTTTCTATGTGAATATATACTGAAGTGTAATTTATTCATGTGATCAAAGCTGAATTTATCATTTCTTCAGTGTCGCATGGTCCTACAGAAATTATTATAATATGACGCTCAAGAAACATTTATGATTTTATCCATGTTGAAAACAGTTTTTTACATTTTTATTTCAGGATTCTTTGAATAGAAAGTTCAAAAGAACAGAATTGATCTGAAATGGAAAGCTTTTGTAACATTAATCACTACCATTCAAAGGTTTTGGGTTAGTAAAAATTTATTTTTTATTTTTGGGGGAAAGAAATTAGTAAACTTTTATTCATCAAGGAAGAGTTAAATTGATCAGAAGTTACAGTAAAGACATTTATAATGTTAGAAAAGATTATATTTTGAACTTTCTATTCATCATAGAATATTTTTTGGGGGAAAATGGTACACGACTGTTTTCAACATTGAAAATAATAATTTATGTTTTTTGAGCATAAAATCAGCATATTAGAATGATTTCTGAAGGATCATGTGACACTGAAAACTGATGTGTAATCAGCAACAGTAATAATGATGTTGAAAATTCAGCTTTCAAATTACATTTTAAAATATATTAAAATAGAAAAGTCATTTTAAATTGTCATAATATTTCACAATATTACTGTCATTTTTTTTTTTTCATCAAATAAAGCAGGCTTGGTGAGCAGAAGAGACTTGATTTAAAAACATAAAAAATCGTACTGATCTAAAACTTTTGACCGGTAGTGTATATGCAGACATTAGGGCTGTGCAAAGATTAATTGCGATTAATCGCATCCAAAATAAGTTTATTTACATAATATATTTGTGTGTGCTGTGTATAATTTTGTATGCATACATTTAAGAAAATATGATATTCATATACAAAATTATACACCGCACACACAAATATATTATGTAAACAAACTTATTTTGGATTCGTTTAATCGCAATATAAATACACACATGCATGTATACATTTAAGAAAATGTGTTATTCATATATAAAATATTTATATATAATAAAGATTATGTATTTATGTGCAAATAATTCTTAAATATATACATGCACGAATATGTACAAAATAATTATACACAGCACACGTGTATTATGTAAACACAAACTTTTATTTTGGATGCAATTAATCTTTGCACAGCCCTAATGTGTGCATATATATGTATGTATACATACACGCACATATTAAAAATTATTTAATTTTTTTTATATATTTAAAAACAAAAAATTCTGATCTCTCTGTGATATTTCTGGGCCTTCTTTGATCTTTTGTTGATCTTTACCGATCTCTTTGATCTTTTTACTGATCTCTTTTTTTATTTGATATTTTTCCTGATCTCCATCTTAACGGTTTTTCGGATCTCTCTTTGATCTTTTTTTTACTTTTTCCTCCTGATATCTGCATTTATTTCGAAACTGTTATGTTTCTTTCTAATTGGCCTTTTTTTCTGTATTTCGGATCATTCTCCCTTTCTCTTCGCTCTGTCACTCCCGCATCATTCTTTCTCAGTGCAGGTCTGATACAGGCATGATGGGAGGCATGTGCTGACTCTTCTGTGCTTTGCTTGCTACTTCATGTTGTGTGAATTGTTCCCTTCTCTGACCTCCCACCCCTCCTTCCCCAGCCTCACTGTCTTCTCTCAGGGCAGGAGACTGACCTTGTCTACAGCTCAAAAACATTTGCAGCCATGTTCCTCTCCCTCTCATAGCCATGTCTGTCCGCAGGTACTCTAGCGCTGCCCGCACCAGCATGGCAGATCTTTTGGGCAGGTTTGCTCTGTGGAAACGCTCGTTGTTTTCTGACTATTTAACAGCCACGGTTCTTCCCAACAGGTTTCCGGATTACTGTCTTTCACCCCCATCTTCATTTTTAATGCTTGTGTATCATTGTTGCATGCTGTGCTTGTCTTGGCTTTTAAAATCATACGAAATGGCTGTGCTACATCTAAAGCTGCCTTATACTTGAGGAGAATATTTGCAGAATTGTGTGCATTTATGGATTATTTAATTCATTCGTTTTTTTATTTATTTATTGGGGTGTTCACTTTAATTGAGTGCATGTTAGATGAGGTTCTTCGCCAATCTAGCATGACACAAATGTATAAATTCAGGTTTAAATGGCCAAATATGCATCAATGTCACTCATTGTGTGGTAAAGCTTGGTCATAGCTGTTTTACCCTCTATTCATGTGTCGGTAAAACTGGTTTAAGTTTGATTGCAAATCAGTGGTATACTGTGACTTGCTGAAGGCCGGTATTTTGTGATCCTCCAGCAGGCCTGGCCAGCCGGCACCCAGCAGATCCTCATACCCTCCGCATGGCAGCAGGTTCCTGGCATGACCATCCACAACTCCAGCCACCAGTCCGTCGTGACCGAATCGCCCCTGGAAGCCCTGCTGTCCGACAACTCGACACAGCAAACATCAAGCTGGAGGTAGAGCGTCACAATAATAATGAATGAGTGCCGAAGTGATGACGTCACTTTGTAGGACAACTCGCTTAGGTTCCCTCGATCGAAAACCTGTGCGTTTTCCCCATAGACTTTTGGAAAATCGCAAAAAAGAGTTGTGACCCTTACACGTTTTGTCTATCAAGATGATCTTTACAAGTTAACCTACAATTGAAGCCTATATAAAGTTTAAAAAACCACAAGGAGGTTATAACTGGTGTGTTCTATGTCATGGATCAAAACGTGAAAATATTTAGAGGTTTTGTTCACCACAGACCTTATTTCAGGCGATTTAGCAAAAACCCGTTCAAAAATCCCACAGACTTTAGGGCGAGGGAACCGGGAGTGTTAATGCTAACACACTTCCGCGTTTTGGCCTACAGAGTGACGTCGTAACTTCGGCACTCTATAGAGACCTACTGATGTCTACTGTACTAGCCATTAGAGCGTGACCGATAAAGGATTTTGAAGGCCGATACCGATACAAATATTTTTGGGTTTTAAAATCCGATGTATCGGCCGATATTTTATTATATTTTTAAACTGGACATGATAGTCACAAATTTTGTCATGCTTATTTGAGTTAAGAGAACTGATGGGGATGTTCTTTTAATTGTTATTCAAGCAATGTGACCAACTCAACGAGTGTTGCCAACAGGCACGGTGTAGAGCGCCCTCTGGTGGACAAACTATACAACTCCAACACTCATGACATGGTTCAAGCGTGTTTCGTCCGTTTTTATTTTATTTTTGAAATATTCATTTATCGGCCATTATAACTGCCGATACCGATAGTTTGGAAAATGCCTAATATCGGTCTGCCGATATATCGGTCTGGCTCTACTAGCCATCAAAATAACACTTGAAAGATTGTATCAATTACTTCGTTACACCAGTAGGCGGCGACAAGGGAATTAAAAAATTGGAAGATATTTGTTCAAAAACACGGATTCATTCAGCAAGGAAACAAGTGAAATCTTGAGTCTTTGAATCATTAATTAAAAATAAAATAAAAAATTAAATATGAATTAAAGTGGCTGCAGTCCGAACATTTACGCTTTTCTTAATTTTCTCCCAGTTCAAAGGCCGATAGCACTTTATTTCGATACTCTGACTTAGTTGGCATGTAGTTGAATAGTTACTTATAGTTTGTAGAATGTCTAAAGTGGACTATCAAAATAGTGTATCCGAACGGCCACATCATTTCATGTATTTTAGGCACAGGAATTAATTTGTGTTTTAATTCAGATAGATGTTGGCAAAATAACATGGCGGAGCCCATCAAATGTTATATATCGACAAATAAGATGAATGTAAAGGTGTTTAAATGACCAAACATATTAATTTACACACATCTGAGAATCGTAATGTCAGATAGTTCTTGACATTAACAAATTTTGGGATATTTTGGATGAGAAATATAAGCGACGCATCAGTCATTCAGTGCTATTGTGTATCACGTGACAAGCATTTCACATTACCGTGGACGTAAGGCGATACGGTCTCCTTAAAGGGATACTCCACTTTTTTTGGAAAGAGGCTCATTTTACAACTTCTATCAGAGTTAAACAGTTGGGTTTTACCATTTCCAAAAGCATTCAGCCGATTTTCGGATATTTAGAAGAATATCAGTAACCAGACAATTTCTGGTCTCATTGACTTCCATAGTATATTTTTTTCCTACTATGGAAGTCAATGAGACCAGAAACTGTCTGGTTACTGATATTCTTCTAAATATCAGAAAATCGGCCGAATGGATTCGAAAACGGTAAAACCCAACTGTTTAACTCTGGGGGAGTGGTAAAATAAGCCTATTTCCAAAAAAAGTGGAGTATCCCTTTAAATTCACACTGGTAGGTTTTATGAAAGGGTTAATGCTGATTGGTTGGTTGTGTCCTGCAGGGTGTCTCAGAGCGGTCAGCACAATGGCGTTGTCCAGCAGAACCCACACATCCTTGGCAGTCTCAATTCCACTCAATCCCTTAGTCGAGGAACCTCTACGGTCACAAGGTCACAGAACAAGAGGAGCAGGATCTGTTGTGACACTGGCGGCAGGTATTGGGCCACTTAACCTTTGACACTCAAAAATATTGACAGGAATTGTTGTTGTCATTTTGTTTGAAAAGCTTGTGCTATATTTAGAAGAAAACATGATTTGATAAACCACGCTGAATGTAGTGTAAGTGTCCCTGTGTGTGGAGAGATCTTCTAATACACCGTCTGACCTTTTCTGCGTTCACAGCACTGCTCAGTCCTACAGTGCTATTCTCACTCAGCCCATCATCATCTCCGACACCCCGAGTCCTGCTGTCAGCGTCATCACCATACACAGCGACTCTGACGATGAGGACGAAAGGAAGTTCCACCCCGTTAGGTGAGGTCACTCACTACCTGCTAATATACATACACAACCAGTTTAATGAGAAACATGAGACGCATTAAATTGATGGAGAGTTGATTATAAAGACAAAATATTTATATTTCAAATATAATTTGGTTTTTGATTATTATTCTATTATTATAATATCATATTCTTTAATTATTAGAATAAACATGATACACATGATGCTTCAAAAAAAAGAAAAAAGTGTTATTATAATACTTTTTTCTTTTTTTTGAAGCGTCATGTGACTGCAATTTAGCTTGGCCATAACAGGAATAAATAACATTTTAAAATGTATCATATTAGAAACTTTATTGAAAAATTATTCACATTAATGTTTATACAGCCTTGGTCAGCAGAAGACTCATTTTGAAGAAGGCTTCGTTTAAAAAAATCTTATCAACTCCTAGCTTTTGCATTTAAAGGAGTAGTTCACTTTTTTTTTTTTTTTTTTTTTTTTACTTTTGCTGATAATTTACTCACCCCCGTGTCACCCAAGATGTCCACGTCTTTCTTTCTTCAGTCGAAAAGAAATTAAGGTTTTTGATGAAAACATTCCAGGATTTTCTCCATATAATGGACTTCAATGGGAACCAAACGGTTCAAGGTCCAAATGAGAGTTTCAGTGCATCTTCAAAGGGCTTTAAACGACTCCAGACGATGAACAAGGGTCTTATCAAGCGAAACGATCGCTCATTTAAAATAAAAAATAACAAAGTTTAAGTTTTATAAGCTCAAATGCTCGCCTTGCTCTGTTCCGTGATGAGCGTTTGAACTCGTTCATGAAAATGAACGAATCTTTTCCCGAGTCAACTCGTTCATTTCGTTCGTTGAATGAACCAAATGACACGAAAAAAGATGAACGAGTTCGAACAGGAGAGTCACGAACGCCCATCACAGAACAGAGCAAGGCGAGCATTTGAGCTTATAAAACTTAAACTTTATTTTTTTTTTTTAAATGAGCGATCGTTTCACTTGATAAGACCCTTATTCATCGTCTGGTGTCGTTTAAAGCCCTTTGAATAGTTTGTAGTTTGCACTGAAACTGTCTTTTGGACCTTGAACCGTTTGGTTCCCATTGAAGTCCATTATATATAACCTTAATTTCTTTTCGACTGAAGAAAGAAAGACATGGACATCTTGGATGACATGGGGGCGAGTAAATATCTAATATCTAAAAATTTCTCAATCTAACTTAAGTGTTTGAATATTTTAGCAAATGTGATGAATGTTACCAGTAAGAATTTAGTGCTTGTTTTGCCACATTTAACCAAATGTGTCATTTATGTATTTTTTTAAAAAATCTTTCTTTTTCTTTTGCCAGCGGTGGCCCCAGCCACAGGACTAATGTGATCAGCTGTCTAACCGTTCATGATTCGGACTCTTCCACCGCCAGTCCTCTAACACCCAAGCCCCAGAACAGTCATGTGGGGTTCCAGTCCTCACGCCTGTCCAAATCCATGGCAGTGGTGGCTCCATCTGTGAAAGCGCAGCCTGTGGAAAGCTCAATATCAGCCAAAATCCCACTAGCTGTAGGCGAGTATCATCCTTCTTTTAATTCAGTGTTGCTCAGTCAACAGCTATTCGGTGTCCTTTTATAAAACAAATACTTTTTTTTTTAAAGTACATTGGCTGTTTGTTTTAGGTCTTACCCAGAATTACTACATGAAGCCCAAGAGAGCCGCTGCCGCCACAAGGCAGCCGAGCAGCTCAGGAGAGAGAGTCACTGACCCCCAACTGGACCCCAGCAGATCTCAACCACTTAACCTCAGTCAGGTGACCACTTCTGTCAATGCACAACACCGCAAGCACCGTTTTGAACACTGTATTTTTGTGTTATGTATTTGGCCAGTTTTGCCAGCAGTTTTCTGGCTTGATCCACCGGTTTGTCCAAACGCCTGTCGTTCCTGTCCGTCATATTGCCTCCCCAACAACCTGCAGCATAGAAGAGGGAACTAGCCACAGCCGGCAGATATCAAGAGACCTGAGGCAAAACAGGCACCTCTGCGTCATAATAAAAAATAATGGTATTCAAACGAATATTAGGCAGCCTTTAATAATCAGACCTGTTATGGACATTATTTTTAGGGCACGAGCACTAACGGTGCGAGGTTTTACCGATTATTTTTTTTCTTTTCTTTTTTTTTCTTTCTGCAAAGTAATGAAGTAATGAATGAAGAAATGAAAAGTAAAGACGTTTCAATGAATGTCTGGTGAATATCAAAAACAAAACTAACTTTACCCCACTTAGGAGCTGCGGAGTGTGCACAACACAATATAACTATATTGAGCATGCTACAGAAAACATAACGGCAAACATTATTAATATAATAATACTTACAGGTTGTGATTCGGAGGAGGACGAACCTGATCCATATACACTGGATACTGAGCCCTCCTTCGGGAAAATTCATTTATGTTTTTGAATGATTCGTCATTAAAGTGATGAGAACACAATCGGGCTATACTGTTGTGGCGTCGTTGCAAATATGAACTCTGACCACTGATTCTTCACATGCTCGTCCCTGGACTATGAAAACAAGTGGCTGAACTGTCTTTGAATTGAATTCTCGACATGACGCGATTCAGCTGAAGTATTTGTGTTCTAGACTTCAAGTTTACACTCCCGTCTGCGCACGCAGTTGTTGGGAGCGGCCAATGAGCTAATGTTTTGTATCTACGTCACGACGTAACAGCTAATGACTCGTTTCAAAAACAATTCATTTCATAGACTCAGAGTCGACTCTCACTTTTGAAAGACAATAACTTTATATACGGTGCACTTTCAGATAAATCTTTGCAGGATGTTTTCATTCATTTTCAATAATCCATGATAGGGGCTCTTTAACATTCCCAATAAGTATCGATGGCAGAAACAGCTTATGTCTCCACTTCTTAGCTTTTCGTTTTTGTGTTAGCTTGTCCCCGCTCTGTCTCAGATGTTTAACCCCGCATCTTGAACTGTTCAGCCTCAGATCATCACCCCACACACACCAATCTGACCACCACTCATACTAAATAAAGAATAACGCACACGAACCCAGACAAAAACACACCCCAATTAGATCAACTTCATCGGTAGTCAGAGTAAACGCAAACACTGTAAAAAACAAAAAACAGAAAGTGTCCGACTTAAAGGAGTAGTTCACTTTTCAAAAAACTTTTGCTGATAATTTACTCACCCCCATGTCATCCAAGATGTCCATGTCTTTCTTTCTTCAGTCGAAAAGAAATTAAGGTTTTTGATGAAAACATTCCAGGATTTTCTCCATATAATGGACTTCAATGGGAACCAAACGGTTCAAGGTCTAAAAGAAACTTTCAGTGCAAACTGCAAAATTGTTCAAAGGGCTTTAAATGATTCCAGACGATGAATAAGGGTCTTATCAAGCAAAACGATCGCTCGTTTTTTTTCAAAAAATAACAAAGTTTAAGTTTTATAAGATCAAACGCTCGCCTTTCTGTGGTGCACGTTCGTGACTCTCCTATTCGAACTCGTTCAACAAAATGAACAAATCTTTTTCCGAATCAATTCGTTCGTTTCTTTCGCCGAATGACTCGGAAAAAGATTTGTTCATTTTGATGATCGAGTTCGAACAGGAGTGCGTTACAGAACAGAGCAAGGCGAGCGTTTGAGCTTATAAAACGTAAACTTTGTTATTTATTTATTAAATGAGCGATCGTTTTGCTTGATAAGACCCTTATTCATCATCTGGAAGCGTTTAAAGCCCTTTGAACAAGTTTGCAGTTTGTACTTAAAGTTTCTTTTGGAACTTGAACCGTCTGTCTGCAAGCGCCAAATCTCGCCGATCGGTTAAATCTAGCCGCTAAATGTATGGTAAAGAACATGTGGTTCGATTTCCTTTTTTTTTTTTTTTTTTCCAGACCACTGTCTCATCCCAAGGACCATCCGGTGGCTCCTCGTCCCTGCGCCGACAGCACACGTACCCTCCGGCCTCGTCTCATTACTGTCTCCAGGAGGCGCCCTCGTTCACCAGCACCCCCGGCCTGTACACCTACCCCACTCCCGCATCCCACATGGAGCACCTGCTTGTCCAGGGCTCCTCCCCCTCCATTCATGCCCCGCCCACCAGTCACTATGCAGCCAGTCTTATCCCAAAGGACTCCATCGGAGGTGTGGTCCACAGACTCTCCGCCCACTACCAGCAACATTACCCCGCTCACCCTTATGTGACCACGAGCACCAGCACCACTAGAGGAAGCGGGGCGTACAACAGCTTTCAGCTCAGTCCCCGGAGGGTCCCCCAGTACCCCTACATATGAGTCTGACCTTTTAATGACCGACAGACCTGCCGTCAACTGCTGCGACTGTTTTTAGCTCTCCTATTTATGTTTTAGATTCAGAACATTGTTAATAATTAGAAATCTAATATTTGCATTTTGAGAAACCCAGTGTCCTGGTGCCACGTGCGCTGATGGACGCCCTAATGCTTGAACGTGGTGTTTGTTATGGACAGGCTGTAACTAGCACAGAAGTCCAATAACAGAACCCTGGGTGTCTGTGTCTGGTTTGTTTTCTTAGCTCAAGGAACGCTGATGTGTTTTTAATTCGCAAGCAATAGCAGAATAATGCTGACATACAGGAACGGGATCGTGATGGTGTAATATTATTGTCTGTTCAACTAAAATCCTTACACTAATCCTCGACTTGTTTTATACTCTATTTTGATTCTGTGTTGTGTTTTTGTTGTCGTAGGATCTCTTTGGTTTTTAAATTATGTTTGATTGTGAAGCTGACTGGTTTTAAACCTGTTTTCTGGGAGGCCAACAAGTGGATGGAAAGAGAAAAAAAAAAATGTGCCCCGGTCGTATTATTTATGTTAGCTCTTAATGTGATTCGAATCAGTCCGTGTAGAATCAGTGTCTTGTCGTGAGGAATATAAATGGATAAGGAGTAACATCGACTTCCTGTTTTTATTATGCTAAAATTCTTTAATCATGTCAGTGCTCATGAATTCTCCATGGAAATTAGTGTTAGGATATTTAGCTGAAGAGATGGGATGTCAAAGCCAATGAAAATGTGATGCTACTTTGGAAACCATAATCACACACACCAAGTGGTTTTCGGACATTGTGTTTGGCTTTTTTCTCTTTTGTTTTTTTTCTTTTTAGCAGCATTTATGAGTAGTCCGCTTTTAAAACTAGAGTACACCAAAAATGTTGCTGACCCTTGACCTCTGTTTGTGGTCTCAATGACGGACAGCTTATGTAATATTTGAAACTCTGCTCAAAGTGACACTGTGACTGACCTCTAATGGTCCTCCTTGTTCTGGTCTCAATAACATGACGTGCCTTGACATTCTCTCGAACATGTTTGGCTGTGTTTTTGAGTTCAGAGAACATTTAGCACCAACCAAGAAAGTACTGTATACATTTTGTAATGTCAAACAATGACAGAGAAAAAAAAAAACCCTTCATTGTAATGCCATCAAATAAACAAACATCAATTCAATTCTATCTGGTTGCATTTTTAAGCTTTTAATGTTAGTGTTTGTTTTCTGGGAACCTTTTTTCAGTTGTTAGCTACACTGTGTAAAAAAAAATATAAATATATATATGTATCTTGGGTACCTTTACACAATAGGCCTAATATTTCCTAAAAATAGCGTTTTTCGTGTAACTCAAACGGTCCATTTTTCTTCACACTGCACCTTCACATTTTTGCCACCTTTTTTTGTGTATTAAATAATTTGATATATATATATATATATATATATATATATATATACACAATTTTATATATATATATAATTGTGTATATTAGAGCCAGACCGATAAAGGATTTTGAAGGCCGATACCGATACAAATATTTTTGGGTTTTAAAATCCGATATTCCGATATATCGGACAATATTTTTTTTTTTTTTTAAACTGGACATGATAGTCACAAATGTTGTCATGCTTATTTGAGTTAAGAGAACTGATGGGGATGTTCTTTTAATTGTTATTCAAGCAATTTATGTCTCGTGACCAACTCAACGAGTGTAGCCAAGAGGAACTTTGTAGAGCGCCCTCTGGTGGACAAACTATACAACTCCAACACTCATGACATGGTTCAAGCGTGTTTCGTCCGTTTTTATTTTATTTTTGAAATATTCATTTATCGGCCATTATAACTGCCGATACCGATAGTTTGGAAAATGCCTAATATTGGCCGATATATCGGTCTGGCTCTAGTGTATATAAATGTAGACAAAGTGCATTTGACACGATCTGATTAATTATTATAGACATTACATTTGAACCGATTAGCCTATGTAGGCTACTGATCCATACTACAAAAAAGTGAATTCATAATACCACTTAACTGTCACCGTCCCACAGGTGGGACGTTTGCCACTATATTTTTAAAACAATAATATCTTAGTAAATACCTTAAATAATATTGACAAACTATATATCATTTGAAAGCTTACAATCTCTAGTTTCCATATTTGGTGACTGATTTTCAAAATATATTACAGAGGAGCCATAATTTATCAATATGCAACAAGAATATTTTCATATTCATAAGGCGTGTTCAGACCTTTATTTTAAAATAGCAGTAAACATGAAAAATCATGAAAAAATGGTAGATACCTCAGTTTGTTTTCATGCCAAAAGTTCAAAAGATAGAATCCATTCAATTATTTTGGAAAAAAAGGTCTGAAAAGTTTGAAATATCAAGAAAAAAATAATAAATTCACCATTTGTGACGTGGCAGCTAGCTATGACTTACATGCGTGTTCTTTGTATGTGTTTCTTAGAGGTTCAATTCATTTCAAAATCTGCCAAACTTCATAGGATCATAGGATCTCTACTTCAGAAATTGTATGAAAATTGTGAAAATAATGGTTCAGATCACTCAAAACACGAATGGAAATGCAGGCGCCCTTATATGGGCAGTAATGGAGTCTGATTGTGCCCTAGTGAAAAAGTTTGGTACTGCGCTCAAACAAAATCTCACTGAAAGCTCATTTTTTGAGATATCAACCTAAAATTTGAAACACAACTTGTTCAGATTTTTGGCTTTGATCTTTCTGCCGTTTTAGAGTAGCCCAGGTTTTGAAAATATATATTTTATGTAAAATATGAATAATTTATATTTTTACATTGTACATTTCCATACAATCAAACTTCTATAACTTTTTTTCTGTTTCACTTTCTTAATTTATTTCACTTCTACAAAAATCTGCCAAATGTCTTCTTTAAAACAAGACCAATCATATGTCTATATTCCAAAGCATTCTTGAATTACAACCATTTAAGTTCGAAATGTGCATTTTCATGTCTATTCAAAAAGGGGGGGGTGACAGTTAAGAGGTTAATAATGTTTTCACCCTTTTCAGGATTACACTGATTTGAAGTAGACATTATTCATCATTATTCATGATTATTTTGTGCGTACGCCTGGGTCAGAGCTTGCGGCACATTTTACCGTCAAGTTTGCTTTTTATAACTGCCAACTAATGGGTAGAGAGCGGCGTACGCCTTCTTTTGTGCATACGCAACGTTTATAAATGAGGCCCCAGATCCTTCTTTCGGCGACCATAAAGGCCATTTCCCAGGCCAAGCAGGTACCCCCTTTCCACCAAAATAAGAACTGGTTCGGAACTGGTGCTGGTTCAAAGTTGGTTCGGAGTTGGTTCAACTTGCGAACCGCTTCAGAACCTATGTGTTTTTCCACTGACTAGAGCGCCCAGGGAACGACGTTGTTACGTCACTGTGTACTTCGCCACATGTCTTAGCTAGAAACGCTTGCAAATACAACATTACTTTGGGATTATCTCTAACTCGTATACCAAGAAAGCTTTAAAGACAATTGAAATATGCAAGTCTTTTAATCTTTTCGTTTGATATGTAATCTTTTCTGATAAGTTATGTATCCCTGTTGTCTTTTTTTTTTTCTTATTGCCTGAACTTTTTTTGTTGTTGTTTCTTAGTATGTTGCTGTTATATGTGTACACTCCTTTTTGTCTACATAATGTATGGTTTTATGTTATAAGAATATTTTTTTGTGTTGAAGTCTATAGACCCCAGGAAGAATAGCAACTGCTATTCTATAAACAAACAAACAAACAAACAGCAATATCTATTATTTATCTATTTTTATTAGCACATCTGGCTCTTACTCTTGCTGGTCTTCTTCATCGTCATACTGTCTCGTTTCGACTCAGCATTGTCAGAATGTCGGACTGCAGCTGCCGATGCAAGTTGATGAAAGTCCCGAATCTGGAGGGAAAATGATGAAACAAAAGAAAATTACTGACTAAAAAACATCTTTAAATCTTTACCGTACCTCATTTTCTCATCAGTAACAAATATAGAGACTCCTTGAATATTGCCTGAAGCATTAGAGCATTATTTACCACGTCCAACTGCTGGATGGGGTCTGTAATATTGGACACACACTCATCCTGACGTGTGACCCTGTCGAACATGCCCTTGATCATGTTCCTAATCTCAAAATATTGGGTCATCTCTCTAGCCTCTCTGGCTATCTTGCATTCCAGTTGTAAATTCTGTAGGACACATGAATAGTTTGTAATCTCATGAGACAGAACTGTACAGAAGACAGATGTGACATCAGTGTGTCTTTTGTGTACAACTGTATGTGTGCATTTACCAGTTTTTCTGTTTCGGCATGTAAGCTGCTGAGCAATGCCCTTTGCTCAAACACTGTTTCTTCTCTGTGCAGGCAATGAAATTCTAATTGCTTTATTTCCTCTTTCAATTTCTGTTTTTCCTGCTCCTTCGCTTTCATCATCACTGCATGCTTTTCAAACATTTCTTTCTGCAGTGCCGGAAGACTATTTTTTAAAGGGTACTTCGGTTCAAATGGCATTAAATAAGGGGGGAGAGAGAGAAAATGGTAACATTACTACAGAGTACTTTAGATATAAAAACAGGGGGCTAATGTACAATTACAAGAAATGCACCTGTTTTGTCTTTAAAAATAAAAAACACACAGCTCAATACCTTAATGCAGATATGTTCTGCCTAATCATTCAGAAAATTGAACCCATCAAATAAGACCAAGCCAAACTTGCGATGTGATTGGCTCTTGTAATTGTAAGGTGGGACTAGGGATGGGCAATGATTAATCGCGATTAATCGCATCCAAAAATAAAAGTTTGTGTTTACATAATATATGTGTATGTAGTGGGTATAATTAATTTGTATATAAATACACACACATGCATGTATATATTTAAGAAAAATTTGCATGTATATATATATTTATACATAATTAACATTATATATAAATATTTGATATATTAATAACAAATTTTTCTTAAATATATACATGCATGTGTGGGTATTTATATACAAATTAATTATACACACTAAATACACATATATTAATAATGTAAACAAACTTTTATTTTTGGATGCGATTAATTGCGATTAATCCTTGCCCATCCCTAGTAAATATATACACACATGCTTGTATATATTTAAGAAATATTTGCATGTATATACTTTATATATATATATATATATATATATATATATATATATATATATACATAATTAATATTATATATAAATATTTGATATATTAGTAACAATTTTTTCTTAAATATATACATGCATGTGTGGGTATTTATATATACTAATTAATTATACACGCTACACACACTTATGTTACGTAAACACAAACTTTTATTTTGGATGCGATTAATCGTTGCCCATCCCTAGGTGGGACTATTATTATTATTAGTAGTATTATATGACTACCTTTGCTGTCACTCTCTCCTCCTGATCTTTTTTCCACTGTTTTTCCATTTTGTGCTTGTGCAGATGCTGCTGCTTGTAAGTCACGGTTAATGGCCTCAATTTCCTGAAGAGAAAGACAAAAAGGGGGTTACTGATGACATTGAAGTCCGTTTACACTTTATCCATTCATTATCTATGGAGTTGATTCAGAATGTTGCCTTATAGTATTACTTGCAACACCTTTTCTTTGCTCTCTTTATTTTTTCCTCTTCTTTCTCTACCTTCTTCTCTCAAAATGTGATTATTTGAGATATATACAACCTTTTCCAGAGCAACCAGTGCCCTGCCCTCCTCACTATCCTTATATCTGAAAATATGAACAATCTCTGTGTAAGTTACACTCAATTCACTCTGAGGGCTTGACACTCACTTTTTTGTTTCGGCTTGGGATGGTATTCAATTCACATTTATTTGTATAGCGCTTTTCACAATACTCATTGTTTCAAAGAAGCTTTAAAGAAAATGCCATTAGCCTAATTTAAACAATGTAATAATTTAATGTAGAAACAATGAACTCATTGAAATAATGAATACTTGTTTAACAAATGATTTTGACATTTAGAAAATGCAGCATTGGTGCATGTTGATTTCAGAGTTTGCATCATCTGAAAGGATAGTAGCCTAAGTCATAGCTGTCAACATTGAACATTGAAAAATAAGGGAGATTTCCTGGAATCCATCCCCAAAATAAGAGATTTTTTTTCAACGATTCTTACCCACAAACTTTAAAAATAAAGCACTAATCATTAAAAGTCTAAAGAGTCTATAACTAGCATATGTGTGAGAGAGAAAGAGACCGTGTGTTTGTGTGTGAGATAGAGAGAGAGAGAGAAAGAGTGAAATGTGTCATTAAAAAAAATGATCATAGAGAATGTTTTAATACTAATATCACCTTACGAGGCAAACTGAGTTAGTGGTGCGATCGAAGGCTGCTTCAGTGCTTCTGTTGGAGATGATTAGAAGAGGTCTGTCCACATTTACCGATCAGAGTTCACCTTTACTGACAGGGAGTGAAGCCGAGAGTACTGTGACGTGTCAAATAGAACGCATTCAAGCAGCAGCGCGCCAGAGCCGCAGAAATGCAAGATTATTGTTTTGATTTAAAAAATGAAAAGAGAGAATGACCAGTGTCACCACTCTTATGAGAGGAATGTTGATAAGGCTACCTGTAGTAATAGTCGGGGAGCCAAAGTCTCAAAAATGGGTTGAACCTGACATGGTCTGCCATACTTTGTATTTGTCATTTTTCTGCTAACTTTGGAGGAGGGTGTGCTGTGCCGGAAATATCGCGAAAATTAATTCTGCCCATTTTAGTGTAGCCTATGCACCTTTTATTTTTTATCAGAAAAAAAATGTAAATATATAGCAACGAAACGTCTCAACGGAAAAAACGCTGCGCTGCCAAAACACTCTCAAGCGACCAAAATAAGTTCATTCAAGTGTGCCATTAGTATACTTCTTTTAAACTAAAAATAAGAAAGTATACTTTCAGTTTATTTTTCCTGTACTTCTCAGAAGTATACTATGTGTACTTCTCAGAAATATACTTCAAATTACACTTAAGTGTACTTGACTTATACTGAGAGAAAAGCAAGTATATTTGTCCTGTTCTTGTACTCAATCTTTTGATCCAGAAATACTTAAAAGTATGATTAAGTATTCAAAGTATACTTGTATAAGTATTACAGTAAAAAAGTAAACTACTAGTATACCCATAAATTCACTTGCAGTACACATGAGATACATAATTATGAACTAGTTGTGCACTTACTGTTACACTTATAGTACACTTAAACATATACTTTTATGTACTAAAAGTGGGCCAATTTAGTCCCAAGCGGTATTAAAATAGTACACTTACAAGTTTACTACTAGTACATAGTGACATTAGTATACTTAAGTTACTACATAATGTATACTTACAAATATACTTGAACATTTCTTAAGTATACTACATAAAATGAACTTGAAATATACTTCTTTTTCGTACGTCCTTGAGAGGAATGAAAACGCTTAACCTGGCTTACTGTACTAAGACAGTGATATTAAAAGATCAAATTAAGTACACATCATATTAATAAAGCATGCATAAAAAAAAATCAAATGAGCCCAGAATATGAACGCAACGCTTTTAATTACACATTAAGCATTTTCCTCTCATAGAAAACCTTTAAGAAAACGCTTAACATGGTTTATAGGCTACAGTAGCCTACTAAGACAGTGATATTAAAAGACCACTTCATAATAAACCATAGTGGCGGTCTTAACAGTCATAGCGTCATAGGCGGCTGCGTTATTCTGGGCTCATCTGATTTTTTATACATAGTATCGTTTACTAATATGATTTAATAAAAAAAAAACTTTGATTAATTGAACACAATCGTAGCACATTAAAGCTATACATTTATTTACATCAACAAACCGTAATCCAGCATGCTATAATTAAAGCAGTGTACGTGTACCAGTAGCCTACCTAAGACAAGAAAACTGCTTACTTGCACACGCCGTGGAGCGTTAAACTCAATTTTAAATGCTGTTTTACCTACAGTTTAGGGTTGTTTTGGTTGAACTCACCTCTGAATGCCATTTTACCTGCAGTTGAGCGTTGTTAAAGTGTAAATTGCAGGTTAACCACCAGAACCAATTAATGTGGGGTTCCTTTTTACAGTAACTGGGTGATGACGTCATAAGAGGGAGCGCGGGCGGTACTGCACTCACTCTGTGTGTTCGGGTTGAGGGAGAATAAAACAATTAATAATGAACAATCTTTGAAATCGTATACCCTAGCTTTAAACCAACAATATTTTTTTACAGTGTATTTTAATCATTTTACTTTGTTACTAAAAATATAATTCCTGATATCAAGAACTCAGCTCACTTGTTGAAATGTTAATTCTTTCTATCTATAAATGTATTACAACTTGGACTTTCAAGCAAGTATTTTTTTAAATATAAGTAATTACATGATGTGTCGATTAATTAATATAATTAAACGCAAATAAATCGCACATCCAATTTGACTGAGAATCACCCCTAAAAGATTATTTAAACTCATTATTGTGTAAAACAACAAATAAAGCATTACAAAAAATAATCACAGAAAAAAAAACAAACGTTTTTGGCTGAACCATAATTAAATGTTTTATTTTATTAATATGGAAATATGAAATTAGGTTTTAATGAAATTAGTGTAATAATTAAAAAAATCACAGATATTTTTATAGGAATTTTAATTGAAAAATTAAAACAACTTTTTTTTAATTACATCTTTAAAAATTGAGAATGTTGTTATGTTGCGATATTAAACCAATGATGTAAACGCAATCATCCCTTCCGCTAGGTGGCGCAGGTCGTCAACATAGATGTCTGAGCATTTCACTGTGCAGCTTGTGAACGGGAAGTGCAGTGTGTGTGTGTAGTGTGTATTTTGAGTTGACTGCTGAGATGAAGAAATAATGACTATTCCACACTTTCCACTTTAGTCTGACCTTTTTAGTCGTTGCGGTAACGTTAGGTCTGTGCGTTTGCTGTGTTTAGATATTGTACGTGTTGTTTGGAGGGGCAGAAGAAGGACAGATGTGACATCTCCAGCACATCAGCTGCTGCTACTGCAAAACAACACAGCCTCTCATGAAGATGATGCACAGGAGGAGCCATAAACACAGTAAATGATCACTTTGGCGGAAATCTACAAGGTAATTTGCATTGATGGGTGATCAGTCTTAAGTGGCTCTGTGCACTGTGTGGTAATTAGGTTGATTTTGCTTTAATCTGTTTCCTCAAAATAACATACATTTTTTTAGTTATTCTTTCATTATTGTTAATTTAGTTGACATGCTATACTTAATTCAAATCGGTAATGTTTATTTTATGATTTATTATCGGTCCATGCAGTTGTAATGGTCTTATTAGTGGAGGGTATTTTGAAAAATAAAACATCTAACGTTACAGTTTAGCGTGAGTGACTGCATGACATAATTGTACTTTTAAAAATCAAGGTCAACTTAAATTGACCAGTGAATTAAAGAAAAAAGGTATACAAAATGTAAACAACAACAAAAAGTTTTAAAATGTCATTATCATGTAGCATAGACATATACACTAGACCTCACCTGGGGGTTCTAAGCATGCGTCAAAACCGCCGCCATCTTGGAACAGGGGTGTTGTCATAGAAAGTAGCCAGGTAACGCTGCTATCTCTGCCTTTACTTCGAATTCATTGATGGTGGCGGACTTTTGTGCAGCGTATGAAGTTCACGGATGAAATCTAAACTAGGAAGAATGTTTTTAAAAAAAAAAAAAATAATAATAATTTTTTTTTTCCTTTCTGGAATCAATGATAAATACATGTCTGACCGTTGGAACAAACCAAAAAAACAAGAAAAATCGCATTCATGATGATTTATGGTGATTTTATTTGCGTTAGACCTGTGTCTACTACATTGACGCTGATGCATTAAAGTGGAGGGGCTCCCCTGTTTCAAGATGGCGGCTCTATTGACGCATTCGTTCTAATGAACTGCCGTAGCCAAGGTGAGGTCTAGTGTATATGTCTATGATCATGTAGCCTGACCACGTCAGACTTCCTACTTCCGCTAATATCATTTCGCTCCTGTCTACGGAGCAAAGTGAAGTAGCAGAGTCTGGTATTACCAGGCTAATTATCATGTGCCTGTTCACACCAACACGAATGTTTAGACGTGAATACGTTAGGTGTAGCCTATTATGCTGTCTTTACTTGCTATCGGAATTATCGTAAATACTAGTTTTCTAATTAAAAAACTGCACATAAAGTCATAATCATGACTTCAGAAGTGGGAACTAGGACATTTCTGTTCACTCTCTCTCTCATATTCACTCTCACAGTCTGTCCAAACCTGATTATTTGTATATCCAATAGGAATCTGAACTAAAATTATTGGCGTCCACATTGTGTATTAGAGCCCGACCGATAAAGGATTTTGAAGGGTGATACCGACACAAATATTTGTTGGTTTTAAAATCCGATATTCCGATATATCAGCCGATATTATTATTATTCTTATTTCAGAAACGCACAACAAAATGTAAATAACAGATTTCCCTAACATTAGTTATTTATTAAGAGTTTTAACTAAAATAATATGGTAATCTATTTTAAAAAGAAAGTTGTGTCTATTGTCTCAACAGAACAGAGGAACATCAAAATATGTTAAAGTTCTGATCAATTAAATAATAATTAGTCCCTACATTGCCTTATAGTTAAGCTACCTTATAATTACAATGTCAGCTTAACTTGCTTAACCCTTTACCTGCACTTTTTGACAACACTCATGACATGGTTGAAGCGTGATTCGTCTGTTTTTATTTTATTTTTGAAATATTCATTTATTGGCCATTATAACTGCCGATACCGATATTTTAATATCGGCTGATAATATCGGCCTGCGTATCGCTACTGTTCGGATCTGACTGGGTGTGTAACAATATATCGAAATACAAAAATGGAACAATATGTATTGTGGATAAAAATGAACCTACTTTAATGTTGCACACTTTTTAGTTAAGGCTGGTTTTCAAAAGTGATGAAGTGTTTTCCTTGTGTTCCTCAGTGACATCATGAATTTGGTCCGTCTTGTGTGTCGTCATAAGACAGCCCTGGCACTCTGTGTCCTCTTCCTATTTGCCGTCGTCCTTTTGTTCCTCGCCAAATGTACGTCTGAGACGCTGAAGCCGGCCGAGTCCCCAGGGGTGGCGCCGCGGGCCGAGTCCCGGCAGAAGCAGCCGGCGGGGCCTCCCCGTGCCAGAGAGCTCTCGGCGTTCCTGGTGGTCCTCATCACCACGGGGCCAAAGTACACCGAGCGTCGCAGTATTATCCGGAGCACCTGGCTGACCAAGCAGGATCCCGAAGTGCTGTACTGGTTTGTCGTTGGCACAGAGGGCTTACCCGCCGAAGACCTCCAGAACATCGGAACCGAGCAGGTCCGTCACCGTGACCTCCTCTTGCTCCCTGACCTCAGAGATTCGTACGAGAACCTCACGCAGAAACTGCTGCACATGTACTCGTGGCTGGACCAAAACGTGGACTTTAAGTTCGTTCTGAAGGCCGACGACGACACCTTCGCCCGCTTGGACCTCCTCAAAGAGGAGCTGAAGACCAAGGAGCCCAGTCGCCTCTACTGGGGCTTCTTCTCCGGACGCGGGAGAGTGAAAACGGCCGGGAAATGGAAAGAAAGTACTTGGGATCTGTGCGACTACTACTTACCGTATGCTCTGGGTGGGGGCTACGTGCTCTCCGCCGACCTCGTGCACTACGTTCACCTCAATGTGGGGTTTCTAAAGATCTGGCAGAGTGAGGACGTTTCCTTGGGTGCGTGGTTGGCCCCGGTGGACGTGAAGCGGCTTCACGATCCACGCTTCGACACGGAGTACAAGTCGCGCGGATGCAGCAATAAGTACCTGGTCACACACAAGCAGAGCTTAGAGGACATGTTGGAGAAACATCAGACACTACAGCGAGATGGGCGCCTGTGCAAAGAGGAGGTCAAACTGAGGCTGTCCTATGTTTACGACTGGAGCGTCCCACCTTCCCAGTGTTGCCAGCGGAAGGATGGCATCCCCTGACTCTCACACCCCGTGATCTTCTGTGTTTTTTTCCACTTGCTATTTATTTATTTATTTATTATCAATGTCGACCTGAAACAGGTTACTTAAAGGAGTAGTTCACTTTAAAAAAATAACTTTTGCTGATAATTGACTCACCCCCATGTCATCCAAGATGTCCATGTCTTTCTTTCTTCAGTCGAAAAGAAATTAAGGTTTTTGATGAAAACGTTCCAGATTTTCTCCATATAATGGACTTCAATGGGGACCAAACGGTTCAAGGTCCAAAAGACAGTTTCGGTGCAGCTTTAAACGATTCCAGGCGATGAATAAGGGTCTTATCAAGCGAAACGATCGCTCATCTCAAGTTTAAGTTTCATAAGCTCAATTGGTCGCCTTGCTCTGTTCTGTGATGCGCATTCGTGACTCCTGTTCGAACTCGTTCATCAAAATGAACAAATCTTTTTTCGTGTCATTTGGTTCATTCAATGAATGAATTGACTCTGAAAAAGATTCGTTCATTTTGAGTCACGAACGCGCATCACAGAACAGAGCAAGGCGAGCATTTGTGCCTATAAAACTTAAACTTTATTATTTTTTTTTTTTTTTAATGAGCGATCGTTTCGCTTCATAAGACCCTTATTCATCGTCTGGAATCGTTTAAAGCACTTTGAGCCCTTTTTTAAAGCCCTCTTTTGGACTTTGAACCGTTTGGTTCCCATTGAAGTGCATTATATGGAGAAAATCCTGGAATGTTTTCATCAAAAACCTTAATTTCTTTTCGACTGAAGAAAGAAAGACATGGACATCTTGGATGACATGGGGGTGAGTAAACTATCAGCAAAAGTTTTTTTTTTTAAGTGAACTACTCCTTTAACCTTTTAAAAAAGGCTTTTGCAATGAGGATTATGGGTGAGGGTACAGAAAGCTGCTCTTCTGGAAGTTTAAGCAGTAAATGAGATGGTCTTTGAGTCAGTTTGAGTCTGGGAAGTGATCAATGTTTCTGCTGTATTCTCTCCATACACCTTCTGTACTTGATGTCCACTGATACAATTTCCCAATTGTAATCCTGAATAGTTTAGAGTGTATATTATGTTGTAATAAATCGACATAAGAATTGTGAACCAGACGGAACAGCTTATTAATAGGAAAGAAACTTGAAGATAAATTCACCTAAAGTATTTTGTCCATTTGTGATAAAGAAGTGATAAAGAGATGGTTTTCTTTGAGATTTGCCATATGACGATAAAGCGGTCTTGAGGACTTGGCTGCCAGGTTTGGCAGTATTATTAGTATTTTATGTGATGTGACTGAGTTGTAAATAATGTACCTCAAATTTTATTAAACATTTGTTGGTTCTGTTTTTACACCAAAGCTATCGCCTTGTACGAAGTTTTTTTTATAAAAAATAAAATAAAACAAAAACTCTTATGCAGCCTCATATCCAAGCATTGGGATGCAGTCGCATCACTTTGAATGGTGGAATTCCCCTGACGAAATGAAGTCATCTCTATTAGAATCTGTAATTCATGCATTTCGCATCAGAATAAACTTTGTTAAACTTGGAACACACAAAAAGAGGATTGGCAGTGAAGCGACGCAACCGATGCTGGTGGTAGGTTACATGATAATGACAACATAGCGGATATAGTACATCCAGATTACATTCATTCTATATAGAAAATACTTTTGTTGTGAAGTAAATACTTTTTCAAATTTCGGACGCGGCCGTTGTCAAAGAACGGACGCCATTTAAGAGCGGAATAAAATTTTCAGATTTTGACTTTTACACTGTTGACCCTTCCTTTACTCCACAACCCACCCCATACCCATCCCACTAAACCAGTCCATTACCATAACCGTATCCCACCTCAATAGCAGCTAAAGCGTTGTGCAATACAATATGAACTCAATAAGTACATTTTTAAAAGTATTTTTTTAAATATCATAAAATTATCCATTTTTGATATTTTAAATTTTAAAACAAAACTTTTAACTGATAATTTACTCACCCCCACGTCATCCAAGATGTCCATGTCTTTCTTTCTTCAGTCGAAAAGAAATTAAGGTTTTTGATGAAAACATTCCAAGATTTTCTCCATATAATCCTGATTCAACTCGTTCATTTCGTTCGTTGAATGAACAAAATGACACAAAAAAGATTCTTTCATTTTGATAAACGAGTTTGAACAGGAGAGTCACGAACGCGCATCACAGAACAGAGCGAGGCGACCATTTGAGCTTATAAAACGTAAACTTTTTTTTTTTTTTTTTTAATTGGCCGATCGTTTCGCTTGATAAGACCCTTATTCATCGTCTGGAATCGTTTAAAGCCCTTTGAACAGTTTGCACTGAAACTGTCTTTTGGACCTTGAACTGTTTGGTTCCCATTGAAGTCCATTATATGGAGAAAAATCCTGGAATGTTTTCATCAAAAACCTTAATTTCTTTTCGACTGAAGAAAGAAAGACGTGGACATCTTGGATGACATGGGAGTGAGTAAATGATCAGCAAAAGTTTTGTTAAAAGTGAACTACTCCTTTAAGATCTCCATATCTCTGGGATAGAAGAACCATCGAGGGCCTTTAAAATGAAGATACCAAAAAACAACAACAACATTTGTTAAGAACCAGAACGTAAAAGGATATCAAGATATCTTATTACTTCGTTCTTAGGCTACAGTTTACGTAGGCTTTACCCATTTGCACTGCAGTGCTAAAATTTACGCTGCTAAACCCATATTGTTAATATATTTCAGTGTACAAGCAGAAAAAAGTGTTTATAGTGAATCAAATATATTTAGCAGGTGGAATAAGATTCATAGATCCACATGAACAATTTTACCATGACAAAGTTGTCTTAATACTAATAGTAGCCTAGTAATACACATTGTAACTGTGATACTGGCAGCATTAGGATGGACACATGTGCCAAGTCGAGACAGCTTTTAATCTGTATGGCGATTTCCCAGAATTCCGTGGTACCGGAAGCGTTCGGGAAGCCTGTGCTGTCGATGCGGAACTGATGAAGACAGTAAATAAAAAGGCTTTGGCAACTTGCGCTTCATCTCAACACGGGATTTAAAAGCTGCAAAAATGACAAACGGTATGTTAATAAACTCGTGTTATGAGGTGAACTGTGTGGTCGTCAGAGAGCGATGAATGCTGTCAGTCAGCTGAGCTGTGTGTGTGTGTGTGGACGTGGCTCTCATAGGGCCGCAGCTGATTTAACATTTAACGTTACTGCAAGCTTTTATTAAGTCACGAGCAAGATATCTTAATGCAGTGTAAATCAAAATAAAATAAAATATGATCGTTGACCGGAAGTGTCGTGGTAATAGACTGTCGGTAACGTTAGCTAGCTAGCAAGCTGAGCTCAACTTTAACAGCTGTAAGTTAGTCACACACACACAGGCTGTAAACATCGTGTCATCACATTTACATCTCGTGTACACACATTTTGCTGTTAAAATATCAGCCCTCATACTAATCAATTGGTTGGTTGAAACTCACTTTGCAAGTATAACTACAAAAACGCCACATTAAACGCGATGTTGAGGCTTTCCATTTACTTTCTAGATAGATAGATAGACAGACAGACAGAAGAGAGATAGATATATAGGACTTTATTGTCATTGTATGCAGTGTTGGAGCAGTCCTCTCCAGATAGCAGCATAGATTAAAACATTTTTAAAAATATATAAAAATTTAAACCTATATCCTCATACACATACATATATAAAACATACACAGGCTACATACTGTCTTTGATAACTGCCTTAAGAATTTTGTATTTTCTTACTTTGAAAAATGGGAATGTGTTTGAACATTTGTTAGTAGATTAGATTATTTTTATGATAGTGGAATAGCAGTTAATGTAGCCTATTAAAAATAAACAACTATAATGTATTTAATGTATTAATCACTAATAGTTTACTCATGTATGTAATGACCCAGGAGTCTCTAATAATATTTTATTATTTGCTTCTTGTAACAAGCTAATGTAAAAGTCCATTAAAAACACATCTTGAAATATTTGAGGGTTAGTTGTGTTCTTTGTTTTCACAGTGTACTCTTTCGACGGCATTCTTGTATTCGGACTCCTCTTCGTTTGCACGTGTGCGTACCTGAAGAAGGTCCCTCGTCTCAACAGCTGGCTCTTGTCTGAGAAGAAAGGTGTCTGGGGAGTATTTTACAAAGGTAAGTGATGAGCAGACCTGCGACTGAAGACCGCTCTCCTGCAGTGATACTCAGTGATGTTTCTTCCTGTTTTCTCTGTAGCTGCGGTGATCGGCACTCGGCTTCACGTCGCTGTGGCGGCGTCCTGTTTGTTCATGGGTTTTTACCTGATTTTTCTGAAATGACCTGGACAAATCTGACTCTTGGACACTGGACTATGGAAAGTGCTGGCAGATGTCGCCCACTCCTGAAGACGACGACGACGCACAGAGACCCGACTCCACCTGCAGCTTAACACTGGTTCAGGACCTGCTTTCCATTTCTGTACATGTTTGACTTAAAGATTGGATTTTGGGGAACTCGGTCGTAGATCAGAGTGAGGCGGTTATTAGGAAATGGAAATGAAGCACCTATTTAGGGATTCAAACTTCACATGTTTTTGTGTTGTTCTCTCAAACATGCACATGTTTTGCTTGGGCTTATACAGGGTTACAGTAAAGAAGGTAGAAACAAACAATCTTATCTTGTACAATTATTGAATATATGTTTTTTTTAAGCTATTTTAGGTTTTTATTGTCATAACTGGCTTTACTTTAGTTATCCCAAATGTTTATAAAGACCTATTGTTTGTAGCATGATAAAATGACCTAAAACGGTTTTCAATGTTTCACGTTAAAGTGGGCAAATTGAAGAGGAACCATAAAAGCAATTTAGTTTAGTAATTGCAGTGTACTGGCTCAAAAAAAAAAAAAGCATAACATTATTTTTTGATATTACATATGTGCCTAGGGACTTTAATTTTATTATATACAGTATGTAAAAGCAATGTTGCGTTCACGCCATGCCGTAATTACTTAGTCTCGAGACTAGGGCTGTCAAATGATTAATCGTGATTAATCACATCCAAAATAAAAGTTTGTGTTTACATAATATATGTGAGTGCACGGTGTATAATTATTTTATATATATATAAATACACACACATGCATGTATATATTTAAGAAATATTTTCATGTATATACTGTATATAGATTTATATATAATTTAAATTATATATAAATATTTTATACATAAATGATATTTTTTTCTTAAATATACATGCATGTGTGTGTATTTATATATATATATATATATAAAATAATTATACACAGTGCACCCACATATATTATGTAAACACAAACTTTTATTTTGGATGCGATTAATCGTGATTAATTGTTTGACAGCCCTACTCGAGACGTAGACATTCACGTCAGCAAATAGCAACACTATCAACTCCTAAATGAATCTACAGCGGTCACATGGGACATGTTGGAGCTCGTAGAAAAGTCCCATCGTGCAAGATCTCCACGAGGAAGTAAACGCTTTGAAACGACACACACCATGTGATTGCATTCTGAGGATGTGTCTGTTTGGTTTGGTTTAATAAATACACAACTAAATAGACTTTATAAAGATAAACCACAATAAACATAGACATGCCATGGCAAAATAAAATGCACTACAATTTAAATCTTTAACATTCATGAGGCTTTCATTATTATCCTTCCGGTTTAGCGACCTTATCATTTATCTTAGGAAATCAAACTTTTTCAAATATTATGTTATATGATATTACGTTAAAATATGATTATGATTCTGAAAGTTTCTGTAATATAGCCTTAGAATGCTAATTACATAAACCCTCTTTTCTCGTGTTGTTGCAATTTTGTCTGTTACGCAGCACAAAAATGTAAATGCCAAGTCGTTCTTTTGTATTTATGCATTCAGTTGTGTGTCCTAAATCCAATCCAATGTACAAAAGTCAACAATTGAACTAGCCTCTTTCGGCCTGTAAATGTACATAGTCATCCTCTAAAACTGCTCTATACAAAATTATAGTTGTTGGGTGTTCATATTTGTAAACATGTGGAACATAATAAATAATTGATATAAAACCCTATGCAACACAATACTAATATGTGTGAAGAGGTGTTTCTTGTTCATATAAATAGTGATAGCCGATTAATCTGAACGATATCTGCCGATAACAATAGTTTGATCTTCTTAAAGGGATAGTTCACCTAAAAATAAAAACTGTCATAAATGTCTCATCCGTGTGTCCTTCCAAACCCGTAAGACTTTGGTTCATCTTCAGAACACAAATGAAGATTTTTTTTTTTTTTTTTTTTTTTTTTTTTTTACAAATGAAGATCTTTAATGAAATCTGAGATATTTCAGCTATGCAACTACTAGTTTGATGCTTTAAAAAGTTCATGGAGAGATTGAAAAACGAATCCATATGAATTGAGCGATTAACTCCAAAATTTTTGATGACCAGATTGAATTTAGGCTTATATTTACATATAAACAAACATTCATAACACGTAATGAACCTCATTGGTTCTCACACGTGAGCATGCGTGAGCTTCTGTTTACCACAACTGAGGGCTGTTCCATAAAACAAGATTAGAATACAAGCCAGGCTAATTTTGGTAAGTCAGACTTATTTTTGCTTGATTCTGTTTCATAAAGCAAACTTAAAATAGTTCAAACTCGGTTACTCTAGCAACTTATCCTGGGAAACTGGTTGTTTTGTAAAAGATGCTAAGAAAAGCGGGGATTAAAAATAAAATAAAAATTGAACAGAAGTAGCCTAATTAAAAATTGTTTTAAGAGACCAGATTTAATAAAGATACAAAATATAGCGTTGGGTATAGAACCTATGTAACCTAATAAAGATGACATACTTATTTACAATGCTAATAATTACTATATATGTATATATTTATTTATTTATTTTTGGAGAAAGCAAGAATCCCCAGTTTTAAAAGATTGGTTATAGATTTAGTTTCTAAAGTATACTATGGAGAGGATAACACCAAATTAAGAGCAAAAGTATACATTTTGAAAAGATGTGCAACCTACTCATTTGCATGTTGCACGAAGGTAAAATAAATATGGAGCTACATTAAAAAATATATATATAATAAACGGTTCGAAGGTAAAAAGATACTTTTAGCATTTCCTTTGACATGTTTAGTTTATTTCCCCAACAGTTTATATTTGTTTAATTATCTCCTCTCACATTTAATTATGTATATAGTTATTTATGCAGGAATATGTGTATTTATTTATTTTATTTGCATATTTATTTATACATTTATCTATGTCAAATTTTGTGGATTTATTTATATATGTACTTAGTTATTGTTTTTGCAGGTTTCATCCTCCATAGTAACTCTCAAAGATATTTCTGATATTGTGATGATTTAGTTTGAATGATTGCTGATTAAAGTAGGCGATATATAATAACTCCTATTCTTGTTCTTAATGACATGTCAGCTCTAGAGGTCCAGAGGTCAATGGGTTACATTATATAAATTCAAATTTCTGTACTGATAGCCAAAGAACTGACTTTGCAAAAATCTTCATATGCCATAAGATATCAGGCCATATATACAATTAGAACATAAATATTATATTATTATCTGTGTATTAAATAATTGGTGTGAAGACTAACGCATTCTTATCCTGAAATAAATAGTGAATGACAGAAACCTCGAAGCCTTTGTGTTTGCAGCTGCTGTTTCGAGGCGTTCGTTTGCACTTACACGTTTTTGACCAGCAGATGTCCTCAGCGTTCAGTGTTTCCAATCAATAAAGATGAAGAAATGTCGTTTCTCCGTTCACTTACCTACCTAGTGATTAAAATAAGGTTGGAGAATGGTAATCGTTTAATTGTTGTTCTTTTAGTTTTAATCGTTTAATTGTTGTCTCGTATTTTAAATGTGAAGTAGGCTTATTAGCCTAAATTAAAAGACGTGAAATTGAGTCACCAAATGTTTTACCCAGACTCGTTGTGTCGTAAAGATAGTTTAAATAACAAATATATATATATTTATTCGGCGACTGTAAAAGTTTAAAGTTTTGTGGGGGCAAAAACAACGACATGTTACTTTTCTCACCGATATCAAAGAATTAACCAATCACCGTAGACCTACTCCCGTTTAACTAGCACTTCAACTTTACTATTACTATATTTTTATTTACTATTATTATTATCCTAATATTGGATACATTGTCTTACAAAATGTTTGTATTTCCATTAGATATTTAGTTTTAATGATGTTTCGAATTTTTAATCTTTACAAAAATCAACATCGTTAACTGCTGTTTTAAACTGGTATCTGAAAACACACAAACGCATATATTTCAATGTCCACTATGAAAGAAAAAAGATTTAAAAAACATACATCTTATATATATTCATATTATTGCTAGCGAAGTTCCATAAACTGACTCCAAGATCGATTAGATCGACTGATGTATAAGGTAAGTCTTTCCACTTTTATATATATTTATATGTTTTTCCCCCTCCATTTTAGATCTTTACATTGTTCATCTAAAAAATAAACAGTTGCAGTCGCTCTGTCGCTTAGGTTCTAGTTCTCGCGAGGTTTGTGGCGAAGTCCCGAGAGTTTCCCTTATCTCGTGACGTCAAGCGTGTTCGTCAGAGGAGAACCTGTAACAGAAAAAAAGGGAAAGACAAATCCAAGAGGTCCGCACCAGAAATCTCACCCTCCGCCACACAGCGATCCTCAAGGATCAGAGTTGGAGTTCGTGCACGATCTTCAGCGCCAGTGCATTTTGACTGATGTCCTCTGATGCACGAGGACAGCTCTGTGAACGCGGAGCTCGCGCTTTTGTTTAGTTAGTTTTTGTTTGTGTGTATCAAAGCACTGAGATCAGGACAGCAGCAGAAGTTTCCACTCCTCTACAGGAATGTCCCAAACGGAGAGACCGAATTTCTATCGACAGGAGCTCAATAAGACCATATGGGAGGTGCCGGAGCGGTACCAGAATTTATCGCCCGTGGGTTCTGGAGCGTATGGATCCGTATGGTAAATATCTCTTCTGGAGAATAACATCGTGCGTAAAGCTCTTGCATAACCAGTTCTGGCCGCTCGGGCCTCTCGCGTTTGGTCCACGGTGTGTGTGTGTGTTTTGGGTCTGTTTGTGGAGAGTCATGTTGCAGCACTGCAAGTTGAGCCAGAAAACACACTTTTCAAACCGAGAACCCGAACAGGCTTGCACTCTTAATACGATTGCATTGGATTTGTTTTGCTTTGCTTTGCAGAAGTCACTACAATCGGGTGTCAAATGGCGTATGTTCACTGTATTTATAGATATTGAACACATAATGCACGTGTTAGATACGTACTGTCAGTATTCTTTGCACGATGTACATTAAAGCAACGTGCATTTCAACATCATTAAGTAATTCGATTACTTCGTAATTAATTCATTACACCCAACACTGGGTTTTATTAGTTATCGAATATGTTATTTAAAAAGGCAATCATACATAAATTTAATATCAAATATTATTAAGTGATAAGTAATGTGAATTAATAACATATTTTAATCTAAATAATAAAGTAAAGTTTAAGTGCTGTGCAACGTACCAAATTAAT
The DNA here is from genome assembly GCF_016745375.1 of Pimephales promelas. The sequence continues at coordinate 1,830,224 of NW_024122002.1, read as the reverse complement.
CAAATTACATTGATTATAATTGTGTGCTTTGGGACATCGTTTTTGTAATCAGGTTCTCAAAAATAATAATATTTATATTTATTGGCCAATATATAAAGAATTACCATGTATCGGCCAAGATTTTCATATCGGAGCATCCCTATTTAGGTGTATCCGAAAAATGCAATGTTTCAGTGCAGGAGTCAGACCATGAGGACAACATGATGTCACTCTCGGCTGTGACTCATAACTCCAGGATTAGGTGGTCGTCTCAGTCCTCGTCACTGATCTGGGTCAGTTGTGCATGTGAGGACTCCTGTTATAAACCTGTGCTAAATATTACATCATTTACATGAGCGACTCGAGGACTCTTAGTGTTTCCCTTCATGACCCAGATTTTACATCAAATGAGTGACTCCAAATGGTATGAAACCTCTGCATTGATTGTGCTTGTGTGAGCATGTGTGCTGGGCTAATGAATGAGAGAAAACCGTTGGCCATGTGGCTTGTGGGGTTTCAGGAAGGAAAAGTCAGCACAGGTCTGGTGGACGGTCCATTCTGGGCTCTTTATCCTGGACAGTCCCTAATAATGTGGGCGGATCCTGTCCTAGCGGTGTCCTCTGTCCGGGATATAAATAGCGCTCCATTGTGTGTGTTTCCAGGACATTTCAGTCTGGTAAATCAAGCAGTTCAGGTCTGTTCAACGTCAGTCATTCCTGCTGGAGGCTGCAACGCTCCTGCCACGTGTTTCTGGACACACAGGACGCTCTCTGTGAACATAAAGACACTGTCATGAGAACCACTTAATGTCAGCGTGAAACTGAAGTTGTAATAGTCGTTTCTTCTCTATTTCGAAAAATTAGAATATGGTGCAAAAGTGCATTTATTAAGGTGAAACTGATATTTTACATGCAAAGTGAGATATTTCAAGCCTTTATTTGTCATAAGTTTGATTAATGAAAACCTCAAATTGTGAAAAGGTTTTTATTGCTGTAATCCATAATCATCAAAATTATAACAAAGGCTTGTAATATCTCACTTTTCATGAGTCGATATTATATATTAGTTTGACCTTTTAAGTTGAATTACTGAAATAAATGAACTTTATAATGTATTAGTTTGACCTTTTAAGTTGAATTACTGAAATAAATGAACTTTATAATATATTAGTTTCACCTTTTAAGTTGAATTACTGAAATAAATGAACTTTATAATATATTAGTTTCACCTTTTAAGTTGAATTACTGAAATAAATGAACTTTATAATATATTAGTTTCACCTTTTAAGTTGAATTACTGAAATAAATGAACTTTATAATATATTAGTTTCACCTTTTAAGTTGAATTACTGAAATAAATGAACTTTATAATATATTAGTTTCACCTTTTAAGTTGAATTACTGAAATAAATGAACTTTAAAATTTATTAGTTTCACCTTTTAAGTTGAATTACTGAAATAAATGAACTTTATAATTTATTAGTTTGACCTTTTAAGTTGAATTACTGTAATAAATGAACTTTATAATATATTAGTTTCACCTTTTAAGTTGAATTACTGAAATAAATGAACTTTATAATATATTAGTTTCACCTTTTAAGTTGAATTACTGAAATAAATGAACTTTATAATATATTAGTTTCACCTTTTAAGTTGAATTACTGAAATAAATGAACTTTATAATATACTAGTTTCACCTTTTAAGTTGAATTACTGAAATAAATGAACTTTATAATATATTAGTTTCACCTTTTAAGTTGAATTACTGAAATAAATGAACTTTATAATATATTAGTTTCACCTTTTAAGTTGAATTACTGAAATAAATGAACTTTATAATATATTAGTTTCACCTTTTAAGTTGAATTACTGAAATAAATGAACTTTATAATATATTAGTTTCACCTTTTAAGTTGAATTACTGAAATAAATGAACTTTATAATATACTAGTTTCACCTTTTAAGTTGAATTATTGAAATAAATGAACTTTATAATTTATTAGTTTCACATTTTAAGTTGAATTACTGAAATAAATGAACTTTATAATATATTAGTTTCACCTTTTAAGTTGAATTACTGAAATAAATGAACTTTATAATATATTAGTTTCACCTTTTAAGTTGAATTACTGAAATAAATGAACTTTATAATATATTAGTTTCACCTTTTAAGTTGAATTACTGAAATAAATGAACTTTATAATATATTAGTTTCACCTTTTAAGTTGAATTACTGAAATAAATGAACTTTATAATATATTAGTTTCACCTTTTAAGTTGAATTACTGAAATAAATGAACTTTATAATATACTAGTTTCACCTTTTAAGTTGAATTACTGAAATAAATGAACTTTATAATTTATTAGTTTCACCTTTTAAGTTGAATTACTGAAATAAATGAATTTTATAATATATTAGTTTCACCTTTTAAGTTGAATTACTGAAATAAATATACTTTATAATATACTAGTTTCACCTTTTAAGTTGAATTACTGAAATAAATGAACTTTATAATATATTAGTTTCACCTTTTAAGTTGAATTACTGAAATAAATGAACTTTATAATATATTAGTTTGACCTTTTAAGTTGAATTAATGAAATAAATGAACTTTGTAATATATTAGTTTCACCTTTTAAGTTGAATTAATGAAATAAATGAACTTTATAATATATTAGTTTCACCTTTTAAGTTGAATTACTGTAATAAATGAACTTTATAATATATTAGTTTCACCTTTTAAGTTGAATTACTGAAATAAATGAACTTTATAATATATTAGTTTCACCTTTTAAGTTGAATTACTGACATAAATGAATTTTATAATATATTAGTTTCACCTTTTAAGTTGAATTACTGAAATAAATGAACTTTATAATATACTAGTTTCACCTTTTAAGTTGAATTACTGAAATAAATGAACTTTATAATTTATTAGTTTCACCTTTTAAGTTGAATTACTGAAATAAATGAACTTTATAATATACTAGTTTCACCTTTTAAGTTGAATTACTGAAATAAATTAACTTTATAATTTATTAGTTTCACCTTTTAAGTTGAATTACTGAAATAAATGAACTTTATAATATATTAGTTTCACCTTTTAAGTTGAATTACTGAAATAAATGAACTTTATAATATATTAGTTTGACCTTTTTAAGTTGAATTACTGAAATAAATGAACTTTAAAATTTATTAGTTTCACCTTTTAAGTTGAATTACTGAAATAAATGAACTTTATAATTGATTAGTTTCACCTTTTAAGTTGAATTACTGAAATAAATGAACTTTATAATATACTAGTTTCACCTTTTAAGTTGAATTACTGAAATAAATGAACTTTATAATTTATTAGTTTCACCTTTTAAGTTGAATTACTGAAATAAATGAACTTTATAATATATTAGTTTCACCTTTTAAGTTGAATTACTATAATTAACTATAGTAAATTAGTTTGACCTTTTAAGTTGAATTACTGAAATAAATGAACTTTATAATATATTAGTTTGACCTTTTAAGTTGAATTACTGAAATAAATGAACTTTAAAATTTATTAGTTTCACCTTTTAAGTTGAATTACTGAAATAAATGAACTTTATAATTGATTAGTTTCACCTTTTAAGTTGAATTACTGAAATAAATGAACTTTATAATATACTAGTTTCACCTTTTAAGTTGAATTACTGAAATAAATGAACTTTAAAATTTATTAGTTTCACCTTTTAAGTTGAATTACTGAAATAAATGAACTTTATAATTGATTAGTTTCACCTTTTAAGTTGAATTACTGAAATAAATGAACTTTATAATATACTAGTTTCACCTGTTAAGTTGAATTACTGAAATAAATGAACTTTATAATATACTAGTTTCACCTTTTAAGTTGAATTACTGAAATAAATGAACTTTATAATATATTAGTTTCACCTTTTAAGTTGAATTACTATAATTAACTATAATAAATTAGTTTGACCTTTTAAGTTGAATTACTGAAATAAATGAGCTAATAGTGCGCGCACGAGGGAGAGCGAGAGACTTTGCGTGTGTGCCTCATGACACAGAGACTCAGACACCGAAATGTTGGTTCTTATTCGGTCTGGTTATTACCGTTTACGTCGGAACCGTTCCCCTATTGGCACCGCGTTTCAGCACCCAACCCTACCCATAATGCATCCGTCTGCGTATTCAGTACCGTCGTCCATATTTTCAAGCAGTTTCTGCCGGTGAAATCAAACGCACTGGCACTGATCTGTGATTGGTCTGTTAGTGTATTAGGCCCAACCCCCTATGGGTGGGTTTAGGGATGGGTACCGAAACCCGGTATTAAACGGGCCCCGGTACTGAATTTTGAAAGACCGCTGTATCGATAAGCTCGGACGTTACCGGTTCTGCTGTCGGTACTGGAGAAATTAAGTAAATACACGCAAGTTGGGCTACTATTTATTATTCCTATAAAGACGTTATCTCGAACATGTTTATATCACCAGCCATTTCTAGATATAAACTATATTTTAATTAAACCATATGTCTGTGATGCAAATTTGCAATTCGCAGTTCAGAAGAGAGAGAGAAGAGAGAAGAGAGAGAGAGCGATCTCTCACGCAAAGCCACAGCACGCGCAACACGACAGCCTTTGCTTAATGAGTGACAATAAGGACAGAACTAAACATCCAACGTGGTTACACTTTAGATCTGGGGTATTATTCTAATATATTTTGTATTTCGGCTTCCAAAGATTATAAAAAGAAGATATTTGAGATAAAACCGTTAAAAAACGAAACGATCTGTCCAGCTTAACTTCCTTTACTTCACAGCACTGCGGAGCGCTGTCAGTTCTTCCTAAAACCCAAACGTAACCGTCAGAATCAGCACGATCGGCGATTGTTGCAAAGTGCTGTCTTCTGCTGTTGCAAGATCAAGAAAATAGCTATTAAAAACACAAAAACCTGCGCAAGAGACGCTGTTCACAAGGCGGTGCACGCTCCGAAACGGACTGCAACGAGACAAGAAAAGTAACCTATATACTTGGGCTTTGTGCGTCCTTAACTATCAAATATACATACAAATGTCAAAATGACCAGCTCTGAGATTCACTTAAACACAGTTTATTCACTTAAACACAATTATGTCTTAAACGGACGTAAATAATAGGGAGAAAATGATGGTGCATCAGTCCCCATTATCTGCACTCGGTCTTAAAGGGGCAGCAGTCTAATAGCCTAAACCTGCTGACGATTCAGCCATTAATGCAAATCAAACAACAAAAGGCAGAGAAAATCACTCACAGCTTTTGAATGAGTAACTTTAGATTTAATAAGCATTATTCTATCTATGATAAACTACAGTGCTATTTTATATTTGATTAATAGGTTTCTTTTCAGACAGAAACAATTACCTGACAAGATATGTTAGTAGACCTTCCTGAAATTAAAGCACTTTGTATATAATTTGTACCTTTGATTAATTGTATTCTTGTGTTTGTACTTGTTTTTTTTCCTTATGTGTCCTTTTTGTATAAACAAAAAAAGCCTGCACATTGCTGCATAACAAAAATATATTTTTCTTCGTTTTGCTTTTTATATTTTAAATTTCAAAATATAAAGTTTAATTATGTTCTTAATTCTTAAAAAAAAAAACACCAAAAAGAACCGATAAGAATACCGTTAAAGTACCGGATCGATAAGCGGTATCGGTAAGAGTAGTAATACCGATAAAACCTTAACGATACCCATCCCTAGGTGGGTTTGAAAGGGTTGGATCTACTGCTTGTAGTCTTTCCTCCTACAATGACGTAAAATGACGATTTTTGCATCATTGTAGGAGGAAGTAAAAAAGGTAAATAGCGGATTTCTCTCATCTCAGGGGAAAATGAGAGAGTGTTGCACGACCATTCAATAGTATGACTGGATTTCTAACAATGGAAATCTTAATGCAAATGGGTGGAGTGTCCCTTTAATATAAAGCCTCCCGCCCAATCAAATTCGAAAACGGGATATACAGGTTACCAATGCAATATTGTTCAGTGGACCTTTTTTGTTTTTTGTTCGAGGTGTGGAGCACCAGTGGAATTACTGATCTGTGATATCATGAAATTCCTGGCTGTGGATGTTTGCAAACATGTTTGTTGAGTTGAGTTCACAAGTGTTGTTGTTTGAAAGAATCAGGAAGATCTGGATTCTGCCCGCAGAAGATCGGGAGTTTCTCTTGGAGTGGCTGAATCAGGGGAAATCCATGTGTTTAAAAAAGAGAAACAGTTCGATTGAAGAAGTGTAGTTCATCTGTGGAGAACATGACGTACGGCAGCTGAGCAGAAGCAGGTGTTTGAGCCGAGTGTGATCTAGGACAGGAGCGCAGCGGTTGAGTCACGGCCCTCTTCATTGGAAACTCCTTCCCTCTACGTCCGTCCTGTTTTTATTGCCCTGCCACTATTTCTTCATGACCTAGACAAGGTCGAACTGAAGACACAACTGAGTCTCCCTATACTGTGTTTAACTCACATTCCAGGTTCAATATGTAAAATATCTGTTCATGAAAATAACAAAAATACAGTTTACAGAGAAAATGCTTTTTTCTTTCTTTTTTATACATAGAAAATGTATTAGAATGGATCAAAGCTATATTTGGTGCTATTCAAATTTAACATTGATATGGGCACATACAGTAAAGTTTCAGGATATAAAGTTCATTCTGTAAAATAAGTGAAAGGGTTTTTTGGTGATTGATTTTTGAATCAGTATGTGAAACTGAGTGAGTAAAACCGAAATTGCTGTAATCTTTTCTTCTTTATTGTGACTATAGGGGTGTGCGATATGTATATTGAGTATGACCCACACTATAAAACACACCTAGAGAGCGCACGCGTACACTACGTGATGCAAAATGCATTTGACATCCCCCCAAAATTCAAGATAACGGGGCAAAAATACCTCTGTCTTTTATATTTATATAATTTAATATAGTTAATCAATATCCCATGAAGAGTGCCGTTTTTCCCTCCAAATATCAGCATGATTAATGTGATATTGACTTCATACATCTGTTCAGTAAACGAGAAGTTAATTTTAAAGGGGACATATTATGCCTCTTTTTACAAGATGTAATATCTCCCAGGCGTCCCAGAATGTGTCTGTGAAGTTTCAACTCAACACACCCCACATTTCATTTATTATAGCATGTTGTGAATGATTTTTGAGTTGTAGGATAAAAGGAAAAACATGCTTTTTTCAAGCATGTATCTTTAAATGCAAACGAGGTGCTGTTTTTCGCTTTCCAGCGTCGGACAGTTTGCCAAAAGCTAATACATCTATTTGGTTTAATTTTCATTTTTGGGTGAACTAGCCCTTTAAGAGCTACAGAGTCGCGCGATGGCACGAGCGTCATCACTATGACACACCCCTTACGGCATTGGTCCTGGCTTTTGTTCACACAGCACACGTTCCGGGACTGATTCCGGCAATGTTACTACGTTTCCAACCCGGCATCGATGCCGGTATCAATCCCAGGTCCTGTTGGCGTTCACACAGAATGCGTTCTGGCAATTTCCCTAAATCAACGTGCTGTGTGAAAGGGGCTTCAGACGGCGCGTCCTGTGGGTATTACACTAAAGCCCCTTTCACACAGCGCGTTGATCCCGGGAAATTGCCAGAACGCCTTCTGTGTGAACGCAAACGCGCCTCAGCAACGGCTGCTCTTAAAGGGCCAGCAGCGAATAAAGCGTTCTGTCAGAAGAGTCAACCAGAAAATTACTCGCTGCTCTTGACTAAAGAACTTTTGTAGCTTTAATGAGGATTAGTCTACACTCTTAGAAGAAAAGGTTCTATATAGAACCTTACTACGTATTTGGAACCCATAAAAGGTTCTATACACTCTTAAAAAAAGGGTTCCTCTGGGTTCTATATAGAACCCTGGGGTTCCATACTTGGCCAATAGAACCTTTTACCAAAAAAAAAATGGTTCTATATAGAATAAAGCCCGACCGATAAAGCATTTTGGAGGCCGATACCGATGCAAATATTTTTGGGTTTTAAAATCCGATATTCCGATATATCGGCCGATATTATATTTATTTATTTTTTTAAACTGGATATGATACTCACAAATTTTGTTATGCTTATTTGAGTTAAGAGAACTGATGGGGATGTTCTTTTAATTGTTATTCAAGCAATGTATGTATCGTGACCAACTCAAGGACGGTGTAGAGCGCCCTCTGGTGGACAAACTATACAACTCCAACACTCATGACATGGTTCAAGCGTGTTTCGTCCGTTTTTATTTTATTTTTGAAATATTCATTTATTGGCCATTATAACTGCAGATACCGATAGTTTGGAAAATGCCTAATATCGGCTGATAATATCGATATATCGGTCTGGCTCTAAGAACCATTTTGGAGTTCAATATATGAAGCGGGGGCCGGGGGATGGAACCATTTCTGGTTCTAAATAGAACCATTTCTTCTAAGAGTGTATATATAATTTATAATTCATGCAGCGCAGACTGTTTGATAACTTTATTCAATTTGTGTGTATCTACAACCTGTTAAGACAGGAAGGGCACAGGTAAATATGGGTAGTTTGCTTAATTTAAAAGCGGTTTATTAAAAGCGGATATTTTTTAAGCCTAATAAATATTTTAAAAGTGGATAGCTTTCAATTGTAGTGATGGAATCACTGTATTGTTGGATGGCTATAATTAATGTTTAAAATGTCTTCATTTTTATCCAGACATCAATGGTTTATTGATCATTATGTGTTATCAATTATGTAGCTGTTGTTGCTAGTACTTTGAGTTGAGAAATACACATTAATACATAGAATGATCACCAATCTGTGTGTGCATTTTACTTTAGAACCAAGCAAGTTGACTCATGAATCCATTTGTTTATTATATGGCAATCGCAATATTAACCTCAATAATCACAATGTGACATTTTCCCCAAATCGTGCAGCCCTAGTTTGAGTTAAAAAAGAGGATAAGCAGAAATGGGACTTTTCCTGTGCTCTGTGGTGGTTTCCCATGTTTCACAATCAGCTCTGAGTCATTGGCTCGACGCTCTCTCTACTAGATCTTTCTTTTGGGCGAGAGCCATCATGCATGTTGAACACGGGTCCTGTACCGGTGTGTTGTCTTCTGTTCCAGCAGATATCACTGGCTAACTGTACCTAATGTTCAGTCTGTAGCCATCTTTACAATGCGTGTGTAAGTAGATATCTCCCATAAACAGCACCACACCCATCAGCGTCTGCAGTGGAGAGACTTCAGCTGTGGCTATATCCCTCGTCCGGCTAGTTTGAGTCACGCACTGCTCCTTATGTAAGAGACTAGAGAAACATCAGTGCGAGACTGCACTGTAAAGCCGTGTTCCTCACTGTGGGCATTGTGTGTCTGTCAAAACTGTAGCATGTCTGAGCGTGATTTATCGTCGCAGGTCATTTCAATACTTTTACGTCACAAAGATTTGCATGTTCATTCGTGGCCACACATTTTTCCAAGGGTGTGATCCGATGGTACAGTGCGTTCATGCAAAAAAAAAAAAAAATGTTATACTAGTTTATAATGTTTTAAATAGGGCTGTGCAAAGTTTAATTGCGATTAATTGCATCCAAAATAAAAGTTTGTCTTTACACAATATATATATATATATATATATATATATATATATATATAAACACATGCATGCATACATGTGTATATTTAAGAATTATTTGCATGTAAATACTCTCTCTCTATATATATATATATATTCTATATTATATTATTTATATATTATTTAAATATAAATATTTTACATATGAATAACACATTTTCTTAAATATAGAAATATATACATGCGTGTGTTAGTGTATTTATATACCGTATACAAAGTAATTATACACAACGCACACAAATATATTATGTAAACACAAACGTTTATTTTGGATGCGATTAATTGCAATACATTTTTGCACAGCCCTAGTTTTAATGTACTTTTGATCAAATAACGGCAGCCTTAGTGAACAAACAAACAAAAAAAATTATATATCCTGCGTGTATTTGTGTATTAGTGTTATTTAGTTTTTCTAATATTTTGAGTTAGCTTTTATTTTTATATTTTTTTTAGTTGTCATAATTTGCATGTGCTTTTTGTCATTTTATCAGTCCAAAAACATTTTTTTTTAATGAGGTTTAGTTTATTTTTATTTCAGTTTTAGTTTCCCCCCGTGTTAATAATTACAGTGCTTCAACTTAAACATATTTCCGTTTATTTCCAAGGCATCATATTTTAATTTTTGCAAGTAATATTTTATTTCAATTAACCGAAGTGTTTTTAATAGTTTTAGTTTAAAGTTAACTCTAATAAACCTTGTGTATATTTTGTATTTATGCATGCAAAAATTTTACCCACATTTTCATATTTGAGTGATTTCTGAATGATCATGTGACCCTGAAGACTGGAGTAATGCATCTTTGATCACAGGAATAAATGGTTTAATTGTTAATTTTAGAGTGTGTGTTTGTTGTACTGTAAATGGCTATTGTTTCCGTTATGGTGTCTTGTGGGTTTGTGTGTGACGGTGTGTTATTATTTGTCTGGGCGGGCAGACGCTTTGGCGAGGTGTGTTTTTTGGAGAATGGTAATAGTGCAAGAAACTCAGGCTCCTCCATCCGCCAAACTGGCCTACACTTCCTGAAAGCCCGTTGGCTCTCCTGACCGCAGAAGCCTGAGCCGCCACGCTCGCGCCTCCTCCATTGTTCCAGCGCTTATGTGGAAAACTGAATAGGGGCCGGAGGCTGTTTGGTATGATGACCGTTTTCTGAGCCATGCTTTGTGAATTGAGCAGATGTTTTGTAATGTAGATGATTTGTTGAATTTTTAAAGGGCACCTATTATGGAAAATTCACTTTTACATGGTGTTGACTTTGAACATAAATGTGTGTTGGCAGTGTGTGAGCAAAACCACCCTAGAATGATAAAAAAAAATTTACAAGTTTTTTTACAATCTCAATAAATCACATGCACTGCCTCAGAATGAGCTGTTCTGAGATTCAGCTCTTTGTGACGTAGAAAGTGAGAAAGGGGTTTGATTGACAGTGTGGTTGTGGCATAGACCCCGCCCTCTGTGATCTGAACACCATCCTTCATTGTTTCAACGACATTACAACTCTGTACATAAATGTATCAAATAACCATACCGAGACGTACTGGTTCATTCTCATTTGTGTTTATTCTGCCGGAGTCTCTTCATCATCTGGGTCTGATCAGAGACTATTTATATATTCCCATTCAAACGTACGCTCAATGACATTCAAAACAGCGTGTCTCTCACTCTCTCAGCCCTTCTGCTTACCGACTGCCATAGGTATCAAGTTACCCCCTCATCCAAAGGCAGAAATGCTCATTTGCATTTAAGGTGGTATACACCAAAACAGCTCATTTTTAAACAGGCCCCAAAAATGACATTATCAAATGGTTATAATAAATTAACTGTGGGGTATTTTGAGCTGAAACTTCACAAATACATTCTGGGGACACCTGAGACCAATTTTACATCTTGTAAAAGGGGCATAATAGGTGCCCTTTATTAATCAGATTTTTAGATAGTGGTTGTATAATATTGTTTTTTTGATGACAAATGCCAATAATCTTGGAAGCCGTAAGATTTAATTATTCCACGCACTTCCGCGAGACTTGGGATGTCGGCAAACTGTGGCTTTATTGAAGCGCGAGCGTTGTCAACAAAACTTACTGGAAATCCAAAAAAACATCCACACCTGCGACTTCAACGAAAGAGGACGGGGGTTCACGTTCTGTCGACGGGTCTCCTGTATCTTGGTATCTTTTGAATGGCTGTGGCTAAGTTAGAGGAGGTTGACCACAGACTCGCAGCACTTCAACACACGCGTTTTTGGACGTGACATGGGGGCGTGACAGCATCGACGATTCCATTTTTTAATTCGAAGTTCGAGATTGTGGATTAATTTCGATTTAAAATCAATATTGTGACACCCTTACTACTTCTACATCATCGCCTCTTAAGGTCCAGGTCGCTAGTGGGATTCACGGATGTCATTCCAGTGTTGTTGACCGACAGTGAATCAGTTTTCCTGTGAGGTTGCTAATACGGACATTTATCTGATCATTTATACGGTTTTATTTGATGTCATGCATGTAGCACATTTTCAACACAAATGCTTTAATAGTTCATTTTACAGATTTGTAATCCCCACAATCTCAGATACATTTTTCCCAGCATGTTTTTTCTTAAATATGTCCCTGAAGTCCCGTGGGCAGAGGCGAATCATATAAAATTGTAAAATGTGGTCTTTCCTCCACTGCTGAAGGATGCTGATATTTAAGGCTTTCCAAACAAGGCACATTCTGTGTTATTAAAGCTAGATGGTTGTAAAAAGTCATGTTTGTGGAGGAGGGAGACCTTTGAGAATGTAATTTGCCTATGCTAAATCATGTTCTGACTCTTGCTGTATGAAACGTACCACTTTTATTATGGTAATGGAGCATTTTATGCTTTTAAGCTTTTTAGTAATCTTGTTTCTTTCCTGTAATGTCAGTGCTTGTGAAACTAGGAGTCTCCTGTAATCTTGTGGTCTGCGATGTTGATCGAATTCTTAACATTGTGTTCTTTCCCCACAGCTCGGCGCTGGATGCAAAGACAGGCCTGAGGGTCGCAGTCAAGAAGCTGTCCCGGCCCTTCCAGTCCATCATCCACGCCAAGCGCACATACAGAGAACTGCGGCTGCTGAAACACATGAAACACGAGAATGTAAGATGTTTTCACTGCTCTTTTTTCCCACCTTCATACGCAGTAAGATTGAGCGGTTACACTTTACTTGAAGGGGTGTGCATAAGACTGACATGACCCCTTCATGATCATGACATGACATATGTATTGAATATGAAGGAGGTTGTATGCATGTTTGTGACAACTGTCATTAAGTGTCATTTGCTGAATTATGACATTTTTAATACAAGTATGACATTGTTTGAGATGTTTTTGTTATGACACCTTGACATAAACCAATACACCATAACCTGTCAGTGTCTTTGTCATGACAACTTGGCATTACCAAGTCAACATAAATTGTCTTAAAGGAGTAGTTCACTTTAAAAAAACGTTTGCTGATAATTTACTCACCCCCACGCGTTCGTGTTGAATCCTTGATCCTTGATAAGACCCTTATTCAGCGTCTGGTGTCGTTTAAAGCCCTTTAAAGCTGCACTGAAACTCTCATTTGGACCTTGAACTGTTTGGTCCCCATTGAAGTCCATTATATGGAGAAAAATCCTGGAATGTTTTCATCAAAAACCTTAATTTCTTTTCGACTGAAGAAAGAATGACATGGACATCTTGGATGAGATGGGGGTGAGTAAATTATCAGCAAACGTTTTTTTTTAAAGTGAACTACTCCTTTAAGTTTGATAATTAATCTGCTATGTCAAGTTGTCATGACAAAGACTCTGACTCTGAGGTTATGATGTATTGGTTTGCCAAGTTGTTATAGCAAAGACATCTCAAACAATGTCATATTTGCATTAAAAATGTAATAGAGTGAATGACAGTTGTCATAAACATGCATAAAACCTTCATATTCATAACATGCGTCAAGTCTTATGCACACCCCTTCAAGTAAAGTATTACCGATTGCGCTGACTGTATTTCTAGTTCTCACAGAAATGGCATGCGGCTCATGATCTGTGATTTCCTCTCCTTCCACTTTCATGTCTATTAAGCAAGCTCACTTCCTCTGCCAGCACAGGTCCCGGTGGGGGATTCATCTGTGCGTTATGAAACTCTATTGATTATTGTCTGAGAGCTAATGAGGGCGTGGGGAGAGATTATGCTCTATTACTGCATAGTGCGCAAGATCATAAATACATAATGTGAAATATTTGCTTTTTAAAACAGTTTTGTGACCAAACTTTGTATGCTGTGTTCAAAATGCCGAGGTCAAAGGTCAAAAGTGCTGCTGTTTTTTCAGCAGGCATGCAGTAGTTCCTATGCGATGTTATTCATTGCCTGCTTTTGTCAAGGCACTCACCATGTTTTTGCATAGAAAACACCCTTCATTTATTTATTTTTTTGCCTTCTGGCCAGAGTCCACGAATCTGCCTCTGTTTGAGCGTGGGTGAAACTCTATGCTGGATCATAGCCACCTACTCGCTCTCTATTCCACTCGCTCTCTGTTCCTCTCTCTCTCTCTTTCCTTCATGCACGCACTTTCAGGTTCCCTGGCTCTGTCTCTCTGTCTCAGATGTGAATGCTTAATAACCCTCAAATCACCCTTTTTCATATTGAAAACAGTGGCATCAACTGACACACGAGCTGCGAGTTTTTGTTCTTACTATTGATGCACTGATGTGAAAATTTGTGGCCAATATCGATAACCGATATTAATAGTGCTGTTATGGCCGATACCGGTAACCGATATTAATAGTGCTGTTATGTTCGATATCGATAACCGATATTTATAGTGCTGTTATGTTCGATACCGATATTAATAGTGCTATTGTGGCCGATAACGATAACCGATATTGATAGTGCTGTTGTGGCCGATACCGATAACTGATATTAATAGTGCTGTTATGGCCGATACCGATAACTGATATTAATAGTGCTGTTATGTTCGATACGATAACCGATATTGATAGTGCTGTTATGGCCGATACCGATATTAATAGTGCTGTTGTGACGATACCGATAACCGATATTAATAGTGCTGTTATGGACGATACCGATATTAATAGTGCTGTTATGGGCGATACCGATAACCGATATTAGTAGTGCTGTTATGGCCGAAATTTATAGTGCAGTTGTGCCCGATAACCGATATTTATAGTGCTGTTATGTTTGATACCGATAACCGATATTAATAGTGATGTTATGGCCGATACCGATAACCGATATTAATAGTGCTGTTATGGCCGATACGATAACCGATATTAATAGTGCTGTTATGGCCGATACCGATAACCGATATTAATAGTGCTGTTATGGCCGATACGATAACCAATATTAATAGTGCTGTGATGGCCGATACCGATAACCGATATTAATAATGATGTTATGGCCGATACCGATAACCGATATTAATAGTGATGTTATGGCCGATACCGATAACCGATATTTATAGTGCTGTTATGTTCGATATCGATAACCGATATTAATAGTTCTGTTATGTTCGATACCGATATTAATAGTGCTATTATGGCCGATACCGATAACCGAAATTGATAGTGCTGTTGTGGCTGGTACCGATAACCGATATTAATAGTGCTGTTATGGCCGATACCGATAACCGATATTAATATTGATGTTATGGCCGATACCGATAACCGATATTTATAGTGCTGTTAACCCTCTGAGACCTAAGGGTATTTTTAAAATAAATTTTCCGTCTGGTGTCATTTACTAAAAAAGCTTGTAAAATATCAACCCTTTGGTGCACAGACAATTGACACACCTCTTTTTTTTCAGGACAAATTGAACTTTCAGCATATTTGTGTTACATTGATGTCACCTGAATGTAAAATAAGTTATGGGACCATAAAGACAAATGAAAAAATAAATCGGAAATGGAATCACTCAATTATTTATTGAAATCACACACAAATAAATAAAAGCTAAGCAATTTTCCTCTGGAAAATAGTTTGTTCATGTCTTTGGAGTCCTGGAGCACAGGAATAAACATTATAACTTGTACAGAACAAAAAATATTGACATTTTTCCAAAAGAAGTCCAGGCGTTTGGGGCCTCATGAAATTCACTGGTGCCAAGCCTCAAAACAGTTCCTATCAGCAATCACACAGAGGGCCACATCACAGGTTTTGCATTTCTATTTTATTTATTCTTTTATTTATTATGTTCTTTTTATTCTTTTATAATACATTTATACTACTATAATACTTTTTTACAGTAAATAAATAAATGGCACTTCAGCTGGGTCTATCCTGGTAATCTAGTTCCTCATCTGTCAAAAAGCTCTGTTCTCCTGAAAATCCTTCATCCTGCAATGCACCAAAATAGACCAGCGCTTTATTTACGTCCATTTCGCTGTGTTTCTCTGTGAATCGCGCGTCTCCGTGAGTCTCTCTATCTCTCTACACTATATCAGCGCTTGGTTCATGCGTAATGACGCACACCAATGTTTACAACGGATCAGCCTGTAATTGGTCAAAAACCATCACGTGAAAACATCACGTGATATCCAGGATGTCCGCTAGCATCGAGCTAGCGGCAAAAATGACCGAATATTTATGAATTATGGGCTTCAAGATTATCAAAGTTTGACATAAAGCGTTTGGATTTATTGCTGAAAACCTCTGAAAGGAAGCACAAGTTCCAGGCTGGATAGAAAACCTTCTGTAAAGGCTAGAAAGACCCGAAAGACACCCCCGTGATGGCTAGCTCGTTAGCTTTCTGCTGGAAAAAACGGTAAGAAAATCGATAAATCTGTCATCGAGTTATGTAAACATTTATCGGAGGTGACGTGTGGCATCGTCGACGACGCCGTCGGGCTCAGGGGGTTAAGTTTGATATCGATAACCGATATTAATAGTGCTGTTATGGTCAATACCGATAACCGATAGTAAAAGTGCTGTTATGGCCGAAATTAATTGTGCTGTTTTGCCCGATAACCGATATTTATAGTGCTGTTATGGTCGATACCGATAACCGATATTTATAGTGCTGTTATGGTCGATACCGATAACTGATATTTATAGTGCTGTTATGTTCGATACCGATAACCGATATTAATAGTGCTGTTATGGCCGAAATTAATAGTGCTGTTGTGGCCGATACGATAACCAATATTTATAGTGCTGTTATGTTTGATACCGATAACCGGTATTTATAGTGCTGTTGTGGCCGATACCGATACTTACCGATGTCTATATCTCTGTATAGAAAACACTTAGCGAGGATTAAGGCCGCACGATATTGTTAAAAAATGACATTGTTTTTATATCGCAGAAAAATAAAATAGCGCAATTTCACCAGATGACTTGAATAGCTCTATTAGGAAAGAATGAATCCTTCTAGAATGACTGGGGTGGTTTTGTCATGGAGTAAATCCACATAGAAACTAATATTAATAGAATATTAACTAATGTAGTTAACTAGACTTTAATAAATGGAACCTTATTGTAAAGCGTTTCCGATTTATGTCTCTTGAGTTCAGTGTTGGACAAATCAGTTGTTTAAAGGAGTAGTTCACTTTTGAAAAAAACTTTTGCTGATAATTTACTCACCCCCATGTCATCCAAGATGTCCATGTCTTTCTTTCTTCAGTCGAAAAGAAATTTTTGATAAACTTTCCAGGATTTTTCTCCATATAATGGACTTCAATGGGAACCAAACGGTTCAAGGTCCAAAAGACAGTTTCAGTGCAAACTGTTCAAAGGGCTTTAAACGATTCCAGACGATGAATAAGGGTCTTATCAAGCGAAACGATCGCTCATTTAATAAATAAATAACAAAGTTTAAGTTTTATAAGATCAAATGCTCGCCTTGCTCTGTTCTGTGATGCACGTTCGTGACTCTCCTATTCGAACTCGTTCATCAGAATGAACGAATCTTTTTCCGAGTCATTTGGTTTAATGATTCAACAAACAAAATATTGTCCCTTAATGGAAAAGGTGCAATGTCAATAATTTCTTAAATAAGCTTAATCGATTGGCCAAGAGAGAATATGACACGTTCTGTCTAAAGACTAAATAGTTTCACTGCAGTTTGGCTAAAAGCAATGACTAAAAGTTGGCAAAAAATGCAAAGACTTTTCGTCAACTAAAACTAAAAAAGTATCACGTTTTGACAAAAATATGAAGCAGCACAACTTTTCAACATTGATAATAGCAGCAAATCATCATATTAGAGTGATTTCTGAAGGATCATGCGACACTGAAGACTGGAGTAATGATGCTGAATATTACGCTATGATTACAGGAAAAACATTTTAAAATAGCCTATATTAAAATAGAAAGCAGTTATTTTAGATTGTAATATTTTTTTAAAAAATTATCTTTTTAACTGTATTTTTGATCAAATAATGCAGCCTTTCAAAAAACAAGTGTGTAATTAATAGTCGTCATTTTGCCTGAAACACTGAGAAGGTATGAATGTTTCCATGGGCAGAATAGTCATTTTAAGCCAAAATGGGGGTCAACAAGATTCTTCAAGACATTTTCACCTGCTATACCCAATGTTTAGATCTATTGTGGTATTTATGCAAATTAGCACATACGTAATTAGATTGTCCATGTTAACAAACAATTTCCAAAAACTTGTAATACATTTTTTGTTTGTCTTGATGCAAGTAATCAACTCGACCAACTTTCATGATGATATCTAAAGGTTCACGTGAGAGAAAGAGTGAATGTGTGCCATATTTGGGTCTTTTCGAAACTTTCCCCTAATGGGATTCTTCGGGGTTTTTGTTTTCTTACTCAGGACATAGTGAGGATACAAAATCAGTTGAGCTTGCTTCTGTTGCAACTTGTTCAACCTTTTTTCTTAAAATAACTGGATCAGAAGTGCATCAACGGTTTAACCAGTATAACATGTACCTTCTGAGAGAGAGAGAGAGAGAGAGAGAGATCAATGATAAAGTGATGCCCACACAAAGTATAAATGAGTCTAGCAGAGGATGTTCACAAGTGGAAGCAACACCTCTCACTCTGTGTGCCGTTTCCTCTGAGGAGAACCGCAATGGGCCGCACGCTTACAGCAGAAAACAACTCAGATGATCAAGTGCTGCTTGTTTTCTTGTATAATGTGTTTATAGTACAGTTTGTTCAGTATGTGTACTCGGTTGAAGTGTACACTCATGGAATAGAGCAAAAACACTTCTTTGAATGATTTGACCTTAATCTTATAATGTGTCTTGTCCTTGTTGCAGGTAATTGGTCTTCTAGATGTGTTCTCGCCCGCGACCAGTCTAGAAGAATTCAATGACGTGTGAGTATTTGGTTCATTTCTAGACGGTTAATGAGTTCATGTGAACCTTTTTCATCCTATCAGGCACATTTCTGGCCACCCTGCACTTGCCATCACACCACTTCTGAAACATTATGTTCATGAAACATGTTTATACCCGATATTGTACCTCTTCACGATATAGTTGTCGACTTCTTCGACTTCATCCCTTTATATTAGCAACAGAACTTGTTTGACCCATCAATGTTTTGTAAGTTTGATGTAGGTCTGAAATAAAACAAGATCTTAAAGCTACACTGTGTATCTCTTTTAGTTTATTCTTAGCTAAAAACACTTTCTTTCAAAAATATATGAGCTCATTAATGTATATTGGCTTCGTTCAAGTAATAAAATATTCTCGTGATAATAAAAATACATTGGAAATACATACGGGTAAGGGTTCTAATGTCGGTCGCCATGTTGCCCCTCCATCTTGAAAGTACATTAGCCAAAGAGGGACATACCCGTTAATTCAAGCTTCGCCTTTCGCGTTTACGTTTGAGTTAACGCTCATGGACGAGGTCGAACTGGAAGCCATGTTAATCTTGGACTACATCGGCCACCGTAGGAGTTAAAACGAAATCGGAATTGAGAGGAACAGATGGGGGTAAAAATCACACAGTGTAGCTTTAAATATTCCAGCACTTTCTGTGATGTACAGTATATGCGAGTAAGAAGAAATGACTCTTTACATTAGCCTAGTGAGAACAGTGTTAGGAATCACTTTTTTTTTTCTTCTCTTTTTCATCATTTTTTTCAAGTTCCTGCAATTTTTGCAAGTTCGTCGCATAAAATTGCATAAATATCCCGCATATTCCATCTCATTTTTTAAGAAAACGGGCCGCATAATCAAGGATTTTTGCTCGCAACAATCACTAAAAAACCCTGTTTTTCTGGAAAGACTGTGTTCTGTGTGGCATTATGGGATGTGGCATGAAAAGGATAACGCAGTATGAAGTGGCACACTTCAGTAATTACTCAGGCGTAGTCGTGTGCGGCCCATCTAATTATCGGATGTGTAGGTGTCTCCTTCACAAGCCTGCATTGCTCAATAAAAGCTTGATTAGATGCAGCCCTGATGATGCGGCGTGCGTTGGGTCCGGAAGCGCTCGAGCACCTCGCGTCCAGTCGTCAAAGCGATAATCAGAAAGCAGCAGCGTTTACATCCCGTCGAGCTCTGCTCCGCGAGCCGTGGCTGGGAATATCCGTAGTTACCATGGCAACAGGCTTCATGCGCTCAGCATAATTTCCTCGTGGCACAGAGGTAATAACCTGCAAACTGTTAGTGCCTCATATATCTGCCTCTCAGAATAATCACAACACAAACAAAAGAATAATCGCTCATGCAGGGAATTAGAGATAAAAAAAATGATTGCCTTGGCTTATGTTATGAGATGTTGTAATTATGAAATTTGGGCCAATTAATCATCCTACTAATAATTTTTGTGCGTCACTTACTTGCTTTGTAAGCTTAATGCACACATATACCTATAATATTAGGGTAGAATATAATGATTAATTATTTAGTTATTAATAGAAAAAAAGTACGATCATTACATTTTTTTTAAATGTTCACTTTTGACTCATGCTGATATTTTCTGGAGCTCAACCATCATATGATAATTTCATATATTTTAATGTTGTGAATATTAGAATCTAGTGTATCAACACTAATTCTTTAGCGTCATGCATCATTTTATGGTGGTCTGACTTGGAAAAAATATTTTGCCATTATACCGAAACACTGTTCCTGATGCATGTTTGTTTTATCTATATTTGCATGCAAAACTCGACATAACTCACTACTGCATTTCTTTATATTATTGTTAAATTCCATTATTATGAAATATGTGGCTGAAATTTAAAGTTCACATTAATATTAATTGCAAAGTTGCACACTTCTATTTCCCCAATTATTGTTATAAACCTCATAATAAGAGGTTATTAATAGGGATGCACGATATATCGGCCAGCATATCGGTATCGACCGATATATGTTCATTTTTAATGTTATCGTTATCGGCCTGGTAAGAAAATGTGGCCGATATATTAAAGCCGATAAATAATGTATTATTCCCTTCAGCTGAGACACTTGTTGAGCACTGTTTGTGTTTTTGAATTTCTTGAAATATGATTGAAATCTCTTCAAAAAATGAAAATACGGTTCAACATGTGCAGCGCAAATCTGTCATATCGGCTATACAACACTATAACATGGACATGGATTTAATTGTGAGACTTTTGTTTTTGTAATCAGGCTCTCAAAATTAGATACAAATTTGGATTTAAGTTTATCGGCCGATATATCGGTTATCGGTTTTCAAATATAAAGAGTTAGCGGTATCGGCCAAAATTTTCATATCGGTGCATCCCTAGTTATTAATAAGATACTGGTAAGAACATTAACCATCAATGAGTCACTCATCTTCCTATATAAAAAGTTTTAAATATGTATATTTTTCTTACTAAAACCCATCACAGAAGCTTTATTAACCTTCTGGAGATTATTAACCCTTCGTTATTAACCCTCTGGGGTTTTATGATGGATGAATGCGCTTTTTGAAGCTTCAAAAAGTCGAGCTCTATTCAATGCCATTACAAAGCTGGGGAGAGCCAGGATATCATTTTATATAACACTGATTGTTTTCGACCGAAAAAAGAATGGCTCGAGGGCGAGTGAATTATGGGATAGTCTCCATTTTTGGGTGAACTGTTCCTTTAAGGCTCCTCTGTGATTGTGTAGAGGCATAATGCAGCATGAAAGCCAGATTAAATCCCGCCAGTTTTATATTCATTTGTGCCACGTCTGAGCATTAAATGCCTCTTCTGTGTTTCAACGGTTTACAAAAGCAAAGTGAAATATTGAAACCTGGCTACCCTTGATTACTAACCACACGGTCAGGGACGAACAGTGTGTAACCTGGAACAAGACGATCCCGGATGTGTGACACCCGTGGCTTGGCTTGTATAGAAAACATTGTAAAAATCTGGGCCATTGATGCAAAGCCGCAAGAACATAAGGCAAGAACATTCGATCGAAGCTAATCGTCATAAAGGTCCCGTTTTAATCTCAGGGGTTCTTTAAGGACTGTTCCTGTCCAACTGTTGAGCTCAGTCTCAGTATAGTTCACTTTAGAGCCGTCTGAGGTCACGACTGCTGGGAGAGAGGAAAAAGCGCACCGCGAGTTTCCCTGGAACAAGAGCACCAGTGTGAGTTGTGTTTGGTTGTGAAGAGGAGCAAACACTGGAGGAAGGGTCTCGCTGTGCTATTTGCATCGAACGCTTGCACAAGCACTGCAAGATGCATGGAAACAAGAGCTAAGAATACTATAATACTCCTATAAATACCTCAACCCCGAAAATCTCTTGGAGAACGAGTGTGAGAGCAGAGCTCGGGGGCAAGAGGGAGGAGATATTTCTGAACCGCATGTATCTGCTATGTAGACGACTCTGCTCGGGAGATTTTCACTACGGTCTGGTTAACTCGCCCCTCGTGCTGACGAGAGTGCAGATTAGCAAAGGTTAATGATAGGGCTCATGGCCGGGTCAAATGAGTGGCTCTTGGATTCCTTCCACAGTTCAGCAGGGCGTTCGGCGGGCGGCCCAGACACGTTACACAAGCGGATTGGGTGTACTGTACTGTATGTGTTCTAGGTTAAAGTGATAGTACACCCTAATATTCAAATTCTGTCATTAATTACTCAAACCTGTAAGACCTTTGTTCATGTTCAGAACCCGAGAGCTTTCTGATCCTCCATAGACTACAACGCAACTACCACTTTCAAGGGCCAGAAAGGTAGTGAAATAGTCCATGCGACTACAGTAGATCAACCTTAAAGGAGTCGTTCACTTTAAAAAAAAACTTTTGCTGATAATTTACTCACCCCCATGTCATCCAAGATGTCCACGTCTTTCTTTCTTCAGTCGAAAAGAAATTAAGGTTTTTAATAAACATTCCAGGATTTTCTCCATATAATGGACTTCAATGGGAACCAAACTGTTCAAGGTCCAAATGAGAGTTTCAGTGCAGCTTCAAAGGGCTTTAAACGACACCAGACGATGAATAAGGGTCTTATCAAGCGAAACGATCAGTCATTCAATTTTGATATTTTTAGGTCAAACCGTTCCTGTCTGTCAGTCATATAATGGAGGTCTATGGTCACCACCTCAAAGAGCATGCACAGAGAAGTCTAAGACACGAAACGAGCGGTTTGTGTGAGAAAACGAACACTATTTATATCGTTTTTACCTCTTGTAATCACAGTCACGTCCAAGTGATCTGAGCACGAGGGCGCTTCGGTCTGCGCGAGCGTGCCAGAAAGCGCCGGAAGTGATCTCTCGCGCGTGTACGTCACTCATTGTTTACACAGAGATTTCAGAAGTGTTACCCTTCACTGTGAAGATCTAAACATATTTAGATATACAGGAAATCACAATGGAAGACGATTTCGATATATCATGGTTTGTTTTTTTTCCGCAACCGCGTGAGAGATCACTTCCGGCGCTTTCCAGGGCTTGCTCAGACCGAAGCGCCCTCGACCTCAGATCACTTGGACGTGGCTGTGATTACAAGAGGTAAAAACGATATAAATACTGTTCGTTTTCTCACACAAACCGCTCGTTTCGTGTCTTAGGCCATCAGTGTGTACTTACATTTACGAGTCATTAAAGAGTCAGAGTTTCGAGTCATTCTTTGAGGTGGTGACCATAGACCTCCATTATATGACTGACAGACACGAACGGTTTGACCTAAAAATATCAAAATTGAAAATACTGCGGAAACAAAGACTCCTACATCTTGGATGCCGTTGAGGTAAGATAAAACACACCAAAAATTAATTTCAAAGTGAACTATCCCTTTAATGTTGTAAACAGCGTGGGCCAATAATGAGGCGGCGTTCTGCCGTAGAACCCGGAAGTGCTGCACTGTTTTTACAACGTAAACAGCGTTGATATTTGATGCATGATTTATAAAAGTAAAATTGATCATGATATATTATGATAATATATGACATAACAGTAGGAATTTGCCCCATGAAAGCTACACTCAATTGGAAACTATTTTCACTGAATAGTTACTGAGTTGATTCTTGACAAAAGCATGAATGCACACTCATGTCTTCAGAGTAAACATTATATTTCAGCTTTTTTATACATTTAAGTTTTTCATTCAGCCCAAAAATGTGTTCATTTTGCAATTTGTATCACTAACTCGCACTCCTCTTTCGTCTTCACTCTTCAGTGTCATGATCTGTGGAGTTGCTGTGTCATGATGACTTTGTTCAACAGGTATCTGGTGACTCACCTGATGGGAGCCGACCTCAACAATATTGTCAAGTGCCAGAAGCTGACAGACGATCACGTCCAGTTCCTCATTTATCAGATCCTTCGAGGACTGAAGGTTTGGCCCTGTCCACTCTTGGCACTGCTACTTTGCTGTAATTGATCAGTGTAATGTGAGCTTAAAGGAATATTCTGGGTTATTGACAACAACTGTGGCTGTACGGGTTATACTGAGGCATATATCCGTGGCATAATAATAAATAAATCTATAATGTGGCAGACAGACACTTAAACTGTAGACAGCTTTAATGGGACTGATGTTTTGATTTGTTGTTTACAGTTGCCAAAGATTACAACTTCACACATAATATTCTTACATATTCAGTATTCACATGAATTGCAAGCACATTTGTCTATATATCCAGTCTTATAATCTATAACTGTTCTAAATCTTGCTTTTAATCTTTTAATTTTTACTTTGATTATTGTTAAATAGTTTGAAACTTTTTTTGGACTGATGCCAGACTTAATTATTATTTTTTTAATTAATCACATATTATTAAATATAATATTATTATATTAGATTATTAAAAATCAAATAATTATATTATTATAATTAGATATTATTAGCTCTAGATTATTAAAAAGTAGACCTTTATTATTACTTGGTTTACATTTAGGGGTTCAGTTTCAAAAGTACCTGTACTGTATAAATCACTCATATTGTAATATTAGATTTTGCACATCATATGATTTTGACTAATCCCTCAGTTTATCTATAGGAACATAAAATGTGTTTACTGTAATGCACTTGTTGGACAGTTTTACTTTACAGTTATTCTCTGTGGTCAATCAACAAAGTACCAACACCACAAATAGAGTTCATCAATATTAAAGCTAGCAGGAAATGGATATTCACTTTATCTATTTTTTAAATGCAGCTTATTGATCTTGTCGTGAACAATTAATCTGTGAATGCGTTTCTTTTTGACCTTGTTTCTGTCACGATTCCTGTCTTGTGTTTTCCTTGTTTTGTGTGGACTTTAGTTATTTCCTGTTCCGTGCCATGTTTTGTAGTCCTTTGTAGTTTTTCTTGTTGATGAGTTCCCCCAGGCGTTTCTGATTAGCCACACCCCCTTGTTCCCGTGTTTAGACCCCCAACAACTGAAGCACAGATGTTTAAATACACAGACAAACAAGCTAAAGAAGGGAACAAGGGGGTGTGGCTAATCAGAAACACCTGGGGGAACTCATCAACAAGAAAAACTACAAAGGACTACAAAACATGGCACGGAACAGGAAATAACTAAAGTCCACACAAAACAAGGAAAACACAAGACCGGAATCGTGACAGTTTCTTAATCAAAATGTCACAACTTAATCTTTTATTGAAACGACGTCCCTCTGGTTACGTTTGCTGGACTTTTTCCAATGAAATCCCTTTCCTTTCTTCCAATCGACTGCTAACTCGCATCCAGATCCGAGTCCATCCGATACATTTTTCCTTCACTCAGATGCGTGTCATAACCCAGAAGAAAATATCCGTCTCTACTTCTTGTACACTGTGGCTATAAGTTTTCCTTTAACTCTTCTGTTGAATAATTGGACAATTACTATAATTTATTCTCTGTGAATTTGTTTTAAAAGCTAACTGTGTAAGGTTTGTAACACTTGTGTATTGTGAAGACTGGTCTTGTGTAATGTGATGATGTGTCGGACGTTTAACAATCTGTCTTTTCTCCACACAGTACATTCACTCAGCAGACATCATCCACAGAGTGAGTACACCACGCTTTCTGTCCATAACTACACTTCATTATTCATACAACATATTATACACTCACCTAAAGGACTATTAGGAACTAGAGCCAGACCGATATAGCGACAGGCCAAAAAATATTTGATTTGATTCAACAAAGAACGTCTAGATTTCATATAAACTAGGGCTGGGTATTGACACATATTTCACAATTCGATTCGATTTCGATTCAATATTAATTATTTTTGATATCAGTAACAATAAATGGCAATTTTTCTCAAGGAAAGCAAATCTCTCAACTAATGCTGTAAACTATGGGAGTCTAGTTGTAGCCTATAGGCTTCATTAGCCTAATATGAAGGTAATAATGAACTGTTTTGTAGCTATAAAAACACTTAAATTACACTTTTATTTATTTTTATAAGAAGAATATTTTATTAAATATAAACATTTAAATGGTGGCTGTCATAAAAACTTGCCAGATTTATTGAAATATGCATTAAATATTGAAGAACATTAAGATTATAATGCATATGTAATATGGTGTATATATTTAGCAAAATGCTCCTCTCTAGAGTTATTTTTTTCTAGCTGACTAACGAGTTCATGTGGGTTTTCTGAGGTAAATATGACGATGACATTGATTACAAGCTGTTTAACTGACGTCTTTCCACGGTTGAAACACTGATTGAGCGAATCAATGTGACATGATACGGATTTGGATAAGTTGTCCTCTATCTTTAACACACTTTCAGATGCTCATTCATGTTTATTTGGCGCTGTGACTGGTATTATTAACCCGGAAGAGAGATCAGCGCTGCTGCTTCTCCAGAGCGATCTCACGCCACAGCGCCAAAACGCTATTTATGTTTTTGAATTTCTATAGAAAATGGACGTAATTTGAAATTTGAGACTTTGTTTCATATCAATAGTAACAAAGGACAAAGATTATTGCGATTTTTTGGATGCGCGCAGCCGCGATACAATGATCCATTCATTCAAATGAAACAGGATGACTAATCGATTCTTGAGATTTAAGAATCGATATCGGTTCATAAAAATGAGAATCGATTAATATCGAGAAATCGATATTTATCACCCAGCCCTAATATGAACTTTTATAAATATAGTAAATATTAGATAAAAACTCGTACAAGGGCATTTTTGCCCTGATATCTTGAAGTTTCGGGCCGTCTAACTCTATTCTATCACGCAGTGAGTTGTTGCTCTGCTTTATGAAGTGTAAGATGACCTACATAGGTCTGGGGTGGGGCTGGTGTGTTAAATGCATTATAAACACACACACAAATCGCTAGATTAATGGCAGTGAGAATTTTAAACTGATTTGATCCAAACGTATTTGTGTCAGTACGGATATGAGTTTTTTTCTCATTAGTTCGGAGCCGTAGTTTTATTGCAGGTTTGCTGAGGTACACAGATTTGGTTTTAGGGCTTCATCTGCACCGCTGCTTGTGTAAACACCTTTATGGTTTATAATGAGAGGTTTTTTTCTGTGGTGGCCTCATGTTAGCTCCCAGGATGATGTTTATCAGTGCATGAAAGTGTGTAAAACATGATGCAAATCTAAAGTGATTCTCACTTATTCAATCTATTTGCTCACCTTTTTCTATCGTGCAGGATCTTAAACCCGGTAACTTGGCTGTAAATGAAGACTGTGAACTGAAGGTGAGAGTGTGCTCTGTTTGCCAAGATCCTCATCATCTGATGCTTTTTCCACCGTCACATCTGTTATTATTATCCTCTGTTGACCAACAGTGGGTTTATAGTCGGGCAATATGAGCGCTCTAGTTTATGACTAACGCTTCTTATGATATCCGTGCTCAGATTTTGGACTTTGGTTTGGCCCGGCTGACGGACGATGAGATGACGGGATACGTTGCCACCCGATGGTACCGCGCACCAGAGATCATGCTCAACTGGATGCACTACAACATGACAGGTCAGCATTACCCAGAATCCTCTCTTGTGTGTTTGTATAATTCATCACATTTTGTAACGGAAGACAACATGAAACGACATTCACAAGTCATTGAACTTTCATGTTGTGTATTATTTCTGGCTGAATATTCAGTTGTGATGGGATTTGATATATTAAGTGGGTAATGTTATTGGTTAGTACCATTTTCCCCTCCCAAGTGGCCTTAATTAGCAAAAATGCTTGGTGGTTTAAAGTTTTTGTTGTTACGATTTTTGTTTATTGATTCAACTCTTATTGGTTAAAAACAGAGATTTATTACATTTGTGAAGTATTTCCACGTTTGTTGATCGTATAACAGTTGCATATCTGACAAGTTAAAAGTTTACGTTTATGTTAATTTGGGACGAAAACCTAAAAAAATTCCTAAAATAACATTTGTGGTAACTTTATAGAAGTACAAGCAAAATAATGAACTCCTCACAACTATTAAAATTGTTTTTTTTAGTGATTGAAATAAAGTAAAGTATAAATATATTGGATTGAAAAACTTAAAGCTAAAATTATTTGTGATGACTGCGGAAATTTTTTTTTTTAACAAAAACTGAAATAAAAAATTAAAGCTGTATCAAAAAAATGAAAAAGCACGTAATAAAATAATTAAAACTTACTATAAAAGTTAATTAAAAAAATAAATAAATACTATAACAGTTAAAAAGCTGTAATTTTTTTGTAATTACATCGAAAGTATTAATAATCAATAGTATTATTAATTGTTGAAAATGAATGCGCATTGCAGCTTTCTCACCATAGTTTCTATCATTACGGAATTTTATGCCGTTTATATCCGTTTTGGTCGATCGGATCACAAGTGGATGGCACTAAATAATACAGATGTAAACGGGGTCTAAAAGGTTTTGAGTAGGGCTGGGTATCGATTCAGATGTTCAAATTAGATTCGATTTCGATTCACAAGCTCTCAATTCGATTCGATTCTCGATTCGACTATAATGAATATAGATGTAATACAAATCCATATTTATAAAAGAACAGTGTATTAATTAACCTCTTGTAAACTTATGTCCAAAGAAATTAAGAGCTACAAACCTGTATATTAAACTCTTTTTATTTTAGGTACACTAAATGCATACAATGAATAGACAGGATGATGCAAGATGCCAAATTGATGGTGAAAATGGGTTGTATTAACAGTCACACGCCTTGATCAAACAGGATTTTAAGTTTAAGATGGGTAAATAAATATCAGTTATCTTTTTTTAGACATTTTTTATTACATTGATATCACCTAAATGTGGGGTATTTTTTTTGTTAAGAGTTTATGCAACACATGGAAGCTTGAATTAAATTGAAAAACGTAGCACAAATAAATACAATAGAATAAAGAGACAAATAAAGAGACAAAAAGAAAAGTTTTTGGTATAGGTCAGAAATACTACAGAAACTGAATACAGTAATCCAATGTAAAATAAAACTCGATAGTCTTTTAGTCCTGACTGAATTAAATAGGCTATTAATTCGTATTCCTTTCAATTAATGCTATATTATGTTGTTCTGACCACAAAATTAATGGCAGTCACATATGGCTGCGTTCACTTTAAGAACTAGTGAGTGAATCCATTACTGTTTCATTATAATGTTTGTCGAAACGGAAATAACGATTCGTGGCCGTTGAGAATCGATTTTGAATCGACCACATTTTTAATTTTTAAAATTTAATCGGAAAAAAAAACATTTTTTGAGCCCATCCCTAGTTTTGAGCTTGTCCACTTTCAGACGTCGTCAAACGCATTCGCCCGGATTGATTTCGTAGTGTAAACGCTCATGTGTTCGAACTTCGAACAGCCACAAAAGACCGTCACTCTGAACATTATGGGAAGCGCACTAGCCAGACTGGATTGAAGTTAGGTTTGAAGATGAAAAACTCTCACTATTCCTGATTTCTAACTAGAGCCCGACCGATAAAGGATTTTGAAGGCCGATACCGATACAAATATTTTTTGGTTTTAAAATCCGATATTCCAATATATATATATATATATATTTTTTTTCTCAGAAACGCGCAACAAACCATTAACAGATTTCCCTAACATAGTTATTTGTAGTTTATGAGTTTTAACTAAAATAATATGATAATGCATTTTAAAAAGGAACTTGTTTCTTTTGACACAACAGAACAGAGGAACATCAAAATATATTAAAGTTCTGATAAATAAAATAATAATTGGTCCCAACATTGCCTTATAAGCTACCTTATAATTACAATGTCGGGTTAGCTAGTCTATAATGAGCCATAATTTAGCAATAGATAACGTCATACTGCAAAAAAACATACATTTTCAATTTAACAGGCCAAGGAGAGATGATTGAAGCATGTTTTGTCCGTTTTTATTTTATTTTTTTAAATATTCATTTATCGGCCATTATAACTGCCGATACCGATAGTTTGGAAAATGTCTAATATCGGCTGGCCGATATATCGGTCTGGCTCTATTTCTAACACACATTTATTAATAAAGTTATTATTGCATTGTCTTTAACCGAATGTATTTTGTTTCCACCAATGAGAAGAGGGTTTTTGTTTTGTGTTGTAGTGGACATCTGGTCGGTGGGCTGCATAATGGCCGAGCTCCTCACAGGACGGACTCTGTTTCCCGGCACCGATCGTATCCTTTCCCCATCATTCATGCCCTGCACAAAACCGCTCTTCCTGGAAATACCCCTTTAGCCCCACTCCCTCCTCCCGATCTGTAAGTGTGTCAGCCGGGCCTAATTCATAGAGCGAGGCCGTGATCCTGAGGGAAATGAATCAGTGAGTCACACCGCCTGGCGGCCCTGTTGACAAAAACATGAACTTTACTCCGTCTTGAAGGACGTAGCGTGGGGAATATTAATGCGTTGCTGCTTCTGTTCTACTTCACAAGGTCGTCGAATCAAACACACACACACTCACACATTAAATGAGGTCTCGGCCTTTCAAGAAAGGAAGTGTGATCTGCATTTCAAAGAAGTCTGCGAACGGATAGGTTTGGATAAAGTAGTTATTTGGTATTATAATAGTGTGTAAAACCGCATTCGTTAATATTAGTTAACACTCAATTTGTGTGTGCTTGAGTGTCAGGTGACTTTCACAAATCTACACTGTGCACCTACAATCCTGCAACTGATATATTACAGAAATGCAATTATTATTCATTCCAATCCGCACTGATTCATTTAAATAAGTAAACGTGTATATTAGGGCTGTCAATAGATGAACAGTATTTTATCGTGATTAATCCATTAATGTATGGTTATTAATGTAATCATTTGTCTTGATTAACGTGTTCATTTTTGTCATCATTCGCTACAAAGATTCTCACAAAGATATTTTTCCAAAGTTAAATTTAGGTTTGTTTCCCAAAAAAGACACTTAGAGACTCAAAGTACACCTAATAACCAATGATATAATTCATACATGTATGCACACAGGGGAAAACAACATTACAGAACAGAAATTTTCAGAAAACAGTGTACAGTTTTCTGTATGATATTGAACAGGACCACATTGAGATGCCAAAAAAAAAGAAAAATTAAAAATTTACTTTCATTGTTAGAAATTGCTGCACATTTTTTGCCAAACTACTTTAAATCCACAAAAACAGATTTTAAAGTGCACAACACACAAATGTTCTGATGCACTAAAGCTTGTGTGTGTGAGCTGCATGTTGACTGGCTGCATTTGTGCTTGTTTCTAACTGGACCGCCCCGATCGGTCATCATCATCTTGCTTGCTCTTTTTAGTCTTTGCACAAACTAAGACACCTCTCTTTCTTCTTCGACTGTTTTCTTACCTTTGAGTGTTTGTGCTGCTCAGTAACATCATCCTGTGCCAGATTTGAGTTGAAGTCCGTGTGGATCTGGAACAGTGTAAAGCTAGCCCACTTTACTGTAGCTCACGTTCATTTATTAAACACATTTGCACGCTTTCAGATGAACTGCGTTTGCATGCATAAGAATATTCTTACATTAATCAGAATTTGGTCATATTCCAATGTAAGAATGTTCAGATTGTAACCCATCAACCATAACAAAAATAAGACGATATACTGGTTTCTAGAAGATTTGGGCTGCTGGCAAATGCCTGTATTATTCAGAATTTTGGGTCATGTAAACTTTATTTGAAAAATCCACCTTAACCAACTGTTATATATCTCTTATATGTCTTGTATATTAAAAAAATATATATTTCTGAGTGGTATTGGTGTAGACACAGGCAGTTAACCTTTGCCTTTCACTCAAATGTTTGGAGTTAGAACAATATTTATATATATATATATATATATTTTAAATTAACACTTTTATTCAGCAAGGATGCATTAAATTGATCAAAAGTAACAGTAAAGAAATGTATAAAGTTACAAATATATATATTTTAAATAAAAAATGAAAAAATGTATCACTGTTTTTTCCAACATTGATAATAATGAGAAATGTTGAGCATCATTCAAATCAACATATTACACTCATTTTTGAAGGATCATGTAACTGGAGTAATGATGCTGAAAATTCAGCTTTGATCACAGGAATAAATTAAATTTTATAATGTATTCAAATAGAAAACAGTTCTTTTAAATTGTAATATTTTAACTGTATTTTTGATCAATTTAATGCAGCCTTGAGAAGATATCAAAAACATTTAAAAAATAACTTAATGACATCTTGAAAACCATCAAGCTCTTGTTTGTTATTTAGGATTTTAATGATAAATAATTTCATATATTATAAATACTATATAATAATAGGGCTAATAATATTATGTAGTTACTTAGAATTACTGAAATTAAAACATGTACTGGGGCTAGTATTCACACAGAACGTGTATTTATGAAGTTAGCTTGTTTTTAGCGTGCCGTGTGATGCTGCAAAAGAGCTAGTGAAAGTTTGCATAGATAACCAAATGAAAGCAGCTCGGGAAACATGATGGAAAAACAGACAGAACATTTTATTTTGTTACCAAAACTTGTCGTACACTAGCCTACTGCTGATAATTACTGATAATTAAGGGATGAAAATAACAAAATGTGTGTAAATATATGTTGACAAATAACATCCAACATAAATGTCTAGTTTTTCTACCCGGTAATGTGGACATATCCACACTCAAGGACTTTATGCAAATGCCTTTTACAGCAGATTTATTTAACAAACAGTCAAATATGTTAAATGTAATGTTCATTTACAAAAATAAATGATTAAATTCGGCATTAATAACTTTCCACGCCATCAGCCACATTCTAGCTCTGAGGATCTCCCGTTCTTGGCTCATTTTGAGTCAGAATTGTGAATTCAGTGAATCGTTAACTTTAGACTCACTCTGACTGAATCATTTGAATCATTTTCATTTGCGTACTGATTCAGGTTCATTAAAAAGAATCAGTTTGTTTACGGACATCACTTGAGCAGGTGAGGACGACTTCACTGCAAAATAATGAGGAGTGACATGTTTTTATAAAAAACGTGAAGTAAAAGTGCAATATTATGCTTTGGAATAAAGTGAAAGTTGAAAAATGTACTTTAGTACTACTGTAACAAAGTAAAAATACTACTAAATGCTACTGTCCAATTAAAATATGGACCTTAAAGGGATAGTTCACTTTGAAATTAATTTTTGGTATGTTTTAGCTTACCTCAAGGGCATCCAAGATGTAGGTGTCTTTGTTTCCACAGTAGTTTCAATTTTGATATTTTTAGGTCAAACCGTTCTTGTTTGTCAGTCATATAATGGAGGTCTATGGTCACCACCTCAAAGAGCATGCACAGAGAAGTCCAAATTAAACCAGATTTAATGACTCAGTACACATTGATGGCCTAAGACACGAAACGAGCGGTTTGTGTGAAAACGAACAGTATTTATATCGTTTTACCTCTTGTAATCACAGCCACAAACCTCAGATCACTTGGACGTGGCTGTGGTTACAAGAGGTAAAAACGATATAAATACTGTTCGTTTTCTCACACAAACTGCTCGTTTCGTGTCTTAGGCCATCAATGTGTACTGAGTCATTAAATCATGTTTAATTTGGACTTCTCTGTGCATGCTCTTTGAGGTGGTGACCATAGACCTCCATTATATGACTGACAGACAAGAACGGTTTGACCTAAAAATATCAAAATTGAAAATACTGTGGAAACAAAGACACCTACAGTACATCTTGGATGCCCTTGAGGTAAGATAAAACATACCAAAAATTTATTTCAAAATCAACTATCCCTTTAATTAGAAAAGGTTATGCATGTAAACGCAGGCTGTGTCATATACCGCGGCACACAAATCTCCTTAATGAAGCTGCTTTGATTTTGTTGTACGCTCATGGTCATTGCATCCCATCACAAAGCATAAAGCCTGTCATGCTGTTGCATTAACTCGTATGTTGTGTGCTGCTTCACTCAACGTGTTGGGGAACGTTACTTTTAAAAGGAATCCGTTACAATATTCCATTCCTCCCTAAAAAGTAACTAATTGCATTACTTGGTTACTTTTTATGGAATATACTGCATTGTTACTTTTGTGTTACTTTTTCACGGCTTGCCTGTTTGTTTTTTGATAAAAAAAAAACAAAAGTTCAGTTTTTTGCCAATAGTGAAATGAATGAGCTTCAGGCTGAAGGAAATGCAAATTCACATCTGTACGGTAGAGGGCGCCACTCAAACCTTTCAATGTTTTCTGTCTTTCTGATCGCAATGACAATTAAAAACGCGTTCTTTAGCAGTAAAAATGAAAAGAAACCCATGTTATGTTAAAACTAAAGTCATTTTTGGTTATTTGTATGGTTAAAGTGAGATTAAATACAAGTATTTAATTTAATTATTGCAGGTTTGTGTAATATTGTGAATTTGCATTTCACTGTTTTTATTAATTGAGAAATGCTGAATCTGTTTTTGTCCAAGCGGGATGAGTTGATGTATTCACATTTAATCTAGATAACCGTCATGTTCACACACACAGCGCACACAACGCCTCTACGCTTACTCATGATTTCTCTCTGAACATGCGACAGGAGCGGTGTGTTTGAAAAAGTAACTTTTGTAAATTTAAAGGTGCATTGTTCAACATTTCATGTTAAAAATACCAGTTTTTCCCATACATGACAGGGGACTGTACTCTGTAAACACAAGATTTGTGTGGCTGATGCTGCTTTGGTAATGAACAGCTCGTGGAAGCGTGAGGTTGCAGTTTCGCTTGTCGCCAGAGGGGGCGTAGTTCTGCAAAAACTCAGAGACTTGCGCAATGCACCTTTAAAAGTAATGCATTTCTTTACGTTACTTGAAAAAGTAATCTGATTACGATACTCGCATTACCCCAACACTGTAGTTCAGTCAGGTAAGTGTGCTAACTCACTTCTGCTATGCTAATGAAGCAATTGAAGAATCTGGAAGTCTTGTAAGCTCCATACATGATCATTGCAGAATGCATGTTGGCTTTGAACCAGTTTTTATTTCTAACTTTATCCCATTTTCCTGTGCTGTTTTAATTCTTTGGTTTAAAACATCATTTTGTTATCACCTCCAGTCCCTGCTTTCATAGTCTCCCCATTCCCTGCATTTTCCTTTATTTTGCTCTTAAAGATATTGATCAGTTGAAGCTTATCATGATGCTCGTCGGGACCCCAGGGCCAGAGTTCTTGATGAAAGTCTCTTCGGAGTCTGTGAGTGTTTCTGTTCTGCCTGAGTTTGACTCCCTCTGTGTCGCAATGTCGATCTGTTCTGCTTTTCTTCACTCACCCCGATCACACTTCATGCATGTCGCATCGTTTTTTTTTCTTTTTCTTTCACTGGCATAAAGTACTAGTTATGCAATCACCTTAAAATAGTCAGTTGTAGTCAGACAGCTGGCAGATGAATTTGCAAAATCAGCCCATGAGTGTGTACGAATGGCTTTCTCTCCTGCGTCCTGCACTTCCTGTTGTATTTCCTGTGTCTTTCTTAACCCCGGATTGATTAACACGGGGTGCATGCACTTGCTTGTTTTTATTTCTCTCGTTTTTCAATACAGATGTCTAAATGATACTCATGATGCATTTACTTGAAAAGCAAAGTGACATAAGACATTAGGTTTTGTTTTCTGAAATTTTAGTACGTTTTGGGGGTTTTAGTATGAATATGTTAGCCTTAAAGGAGTAGTTCACTTTTTAAAAAATCTTTTGCTGATAATTTACTCACCCCCCATCTCATCCAAGATGTCCACGTCTTTCTTTCTTCAGTCGAAAAGAAATTAAGGTTTTTGATGAAAACATTCCAGGATTTTCTCCATATAATGGACTTCAGTGGGAACCAAACGGTTCAAGGTCCAAATGAGAGTTTCAGTGCAAACTGTTCAAAGGGCTTTAAACGATTCCAGATGATGAATAAGGGTCTTATCAAGCGAAACGATCGCTCATTTCAGAAATAAATAACAAAGTTTAAGTTTTATAAGCACAAATGCTCGCCTTGCTCTGTTCTGTGATGAGCGTTCGTGACTCTCCTGTTCAAACTCGTTTATCAAAATGAACAAATCTTTTCCCGATTCGTCCGTTGAATGAACCACGAACGGCACGAAAAAAGAATCGTTCATTTTGATGAGCGAGTTCGAACAGGAGAGTCACGAACGCTTTTGAATTATTTGTATGATTAAAAATGTATATTTTTTGTACAATTACTCAATCAATTGTTGGGGTCGTATAGACCACGAAGCCCAGAGGTAACGAAGGAAACGAAGACCATTTGAAGGTTAAGCACATTTGCGATCCCATATTGTGCCGTATATATCCCAGTAAAATGTCTTCTGGAATAAGAATAAATAGACGGGGCTTGATTTTGTCCGTGGATGGTTGTGGTTTGCTATTGGTGGATCTCATGTGAGTGACAGGTTGCCCCGCCCCCACACCAGTAAACGAATCATCAGAGCGTCACATCTATTTCGTGAAGTTTACAAGTCACATGCATCTTTATACAAATAATGATGTACATGATTAAAATCATTTATAATAAATGCAATATTTTATTAAAAATATATTTTAGTTGTCATTGCTTTTCAAGTAAATGCATCTCTTCTTAAATGATCTCAGCATTAAGTAAAGCAACCGCAGCTGCATTGTTCTCCTGTTTGAGTGTATTTTAACCGTACACCCCTTGACCTGGGTTCCCCAAGATATAAACCAGCTTCAGCAGATAATGCGACTGACGGGAACCCCGCCGGCCTCTCTAATAAGCCGGATGCCGAGCCACGAGGTGAGCGCACGGACCCTCTCCGAACCGGTGAAAGTGGCAGAAAATCCGGCCGCTCTGGAATGACTGGCTCAGTTTACCCCCATGTTTGCCCTGGGTCATTTTTAATTTTCCACGCCACTCCCAACGTCCCCCTTTCCCAACTACTGCCTGCTTTTCTTATATACTTGGCCTTTAGTAGATGCCCACAGTCCTGAGCTTTAAGGCGAGCGCCGCCACTGGTTTTAAACCCAGGCATGCAGTGAGATTTAGACTGCTTAAGCTCGAACATACAATGTAAAAAATAGACGCAGTGTTTCACATGCAGTAGCGCTGGTCTGTATTGTCGGAGGTCCACTGGAAAACATCAAGTCCTGATCGAGATTTCAACGGAAATGGAAAATTGCACCTAAAAATATCTGAATGCCATAAAAAATCAGTGACATTTATGTAGTTTTAGTGTGCAAATATTTTTGAGGAACTGTGTATTAAGATAATGTAATCTCAATAGAGCGCCGCAGGGATTATGTATTTTTGTAGGCCGTCCCATAAGTTCGCATCACAAAACAAAGGGTAGGTTTTTTTTTTTCTCAATTGCAGAAAATAAGTTCATAATTCTTGCATGTTTTATTTACCATGATAATCCTAGTCCTCAAACCGTATTCACTTTATAGCCCTTAATCCTGTAATTGTGGACAAATGTGGGCACAGAGGACTCCGGTGTGATCCTAATTTTTATTTACGGTATTATAAATGTTATATCACTGTCTTTGACAAAGTTTTGTCTATCCATTTATGGTGTGTTTTTTTATTTTGGGGGTGTTTTTGAATTTATTTACTTCAAAAAGTACCACATTTTCTGTGTTTTTTGTTTTATTTTATTTTTTAATTTTTTAACCACATTAAAATATCATTCCAATAAGTTCTTAGAGCTAAAACCTAAAGATGAAGTGACTTATTTCTTATTTTGGCTTATTTTAGATTGCTCTAAATGACAGTTTTTCCCATTCATTTCTATGGGTGCCCATTTTTGACCTTTTTGGGGGGGTTTTTTCACCCACTTAACATTGTAGAATTGAGTCCAAAAAAAAAATGTGTGTGTTCGGGAGGCAAACTTAGAAAAAGTAGCCTCGTCTTGTACCGCTCAGATCAAGGGAAGTATTTTTTAAAAGTAAATCAAAACTATTTTGCCCACATTTGTCCAGAATACGGTTAACAAATGAATACGACTTCGATTCAATTTGTAGAAGTAAAAAGCTAAACGTAGGCTATAAACGAACTACGCCACAGTCACATGACTTCAACGGCACCATCACTAAACTTCCGGCTTCTCTTTATTTTTCTATTTTAAGTTATAATAGTTTAAAAAGTGGATCAACTTTTACTCTATGTAGTCCCATTTAGACACTTGTTAACAATTGCCTTTTTCGAGACTAGTTAGCTTTCACAAAATCACAAGCGAGGTTTAAGTGATGTGTTTTATGTTGTAGAATAAAACTGATCTTGTGTTCACCACAGACCTTATTTCAGGCATTTAACCAAGACTTCAGGATAATGCTAACATGTTCCCGGGTTTCGGCCTTCAGAAATCCGTCATCCCTGCAGCGTTCTGTTCTTGTCATGCTTTTCTCTTTGCCATCTTTGTTTGCTTTACTGTCCCCTTATTTTGACTCCTTTTTAATTGTGTGTAATATTTTAATGTTATTTTTTTAATCAACAGGCGAGGAACTATATCAACTCTCTTCCGTATATGCCCAAGAGGAGCTTTGCAGATGTGTTTATTGGCGCAAATCCATTAGGTAACAATTCTGCCTTTCTATACAACCCATGGCCTGATGAAAACCCTCCGCTCCGTTCGGCTGAAATCCAGACATCTTTCAGAACCGACCCACATGACTCGAGAAATAACGTCAATGTGTGACTTTAAGAGTAATTTACAGAGTCATTATCCATTCTTTTCAGTCAAAACACATTAATCGCATTTATTTTATTCTACTGACCACCCAATTTGTAATTATTAGAAATATAAAAAATAAAATCAATAAATTCTGATTAATTTGCACTAGTACTTATGGGGTGAATACGTTTTTGTGGTAACACTTTACAATAAGGTTCATTAGTTAACATGTACTAAGAATGAACAATAATTCTTAAGCATTTATTAATCTTAGTTAATATTAATTCCAACATTTACTAATATGTTATTAAAATCAAAGGTTGTATTAATTAACATTAGTTAATGGACTGTGAACTAACATGAACGCACAATGAACAGCGGTATTTGTATTAACTAACATTAACAAAGATTAATAAACACTGTAACTAATGCATTGCTCATCGTTAGTTAATGCATTTACTAATGTTAACTAATGAACCTTATCGTAAAGTGTTACCGTTTTTGTTTTATTCTGCAATGATGCAATAAATTAATCAAATGTGACCATTAAGACATTAAAGGAGTAGTTAACTTTAAAAAAAAACAACTTTTGCTGATAATTTACTCACCCTCATGTCATCCAAGATGTCCACGTCTTTCTTTCTTCAGTCGAAAAGAAATTAAGGTTTTTGATGAAAACATTCCAGGATTTTTCTCCATATAATGGACTTCAATGGGAACCAAACGGTTCAAGGTCCAAATGAGAGTTTCAGTGCAAACTGTTCAAAGGGCTTTAAACGACACCAGACGGGTCTTATCAAAAGAAACCTTGGTCATTTCAACTCGTATATCAAAATGAACAAATCTTTTTCGAGTCAAACGAACCAAATGACTCGAAAAAAGATTTGTTCATTTTGATGAACGAGTTCGAACAGGAGAGTCACGAACGCTCATCACAGAACAGAGCAAGGCGAGCATTTGAGCTTATAAGACTTAAACTTTTTTATTTATTTATGAAATGAGCGATCGTTTCGCTTGATAAGACCCTTATTCATCATCTGGTGTTGTTTAAAGCCCTTTGAAGCTGCACTGAAACTCTCATTTGGACCTTGAACCGTTTGGTTCCCATTGAAGTCCATTATATGGAGAAAAATCCTGGAATGTTTTCATCAAAAACCTTAATTTCTTTTCAACTTTAATAATGACACAATTGGTTTCCATTTCTAGTGTTTCCTGTACTCGCTCATAAACCCTTCTGTGATTATAATTGCTGCTTGTATTTTGTGTTTCAGCTGTGGACCTGCTGGAGAAGATGCTGGTTCTGGACACGGATAAACGCATCACTGCATCAGAGTCTCTCGCGCACCCGTACTTCTCCCAGTATCACGACCCAGACGACGAGCCCGAGGCAGAACCGTACGACCAGAGCTTCGAGAGCCGCGATCTCGAGATCGAGGAGTGGAAACGTAAGCCATTTTACTGAACGACCTCTGCGCCCTGCTCTTGTTGCTAGTGCTTTCAACAGTCGGTGTCTTTGCCCACAGGACTCACGTACGAGGAGGTGGTGAGCTTCGAACCTCCAATGTTCGACGGAGACGAGATGGAGTCGTGAGGAGAATCAAGCGTACAGGAAAATGACATTCAAGTGCCTGCCATCATCAAGTGCTGGCTCCCCGTGTTCTTATCCATGCCTTCATACACGCTCCGTCAAAATGAGAGGGAAAAACACATGCAAACGTTCCTAAAGGACACAGAGAATGTAATGTTTTGTGCATTGTGCCCCAGTAAAATCAACTGCTTTTTTTAAAAATTAGAGAAAAATGTGCATTCTCATGAAAAACAAAACGCATTTTAAACATTTTATGTTCTTTCTCTGGGGAAGTGAAACGTTTACTTCCGAACTACTAAGTTTTAGATATGTAAATAAAATGGCACAGCTGTATATACATGGAAATAATGTGCACCAACAGTTTTATTTAGTATTTGCAGCGAAGCACACATCACAGAATGTGACCCGCGTTATAAATAGCAACTAAAGAGTGAATCTAAACACGTAAAGAGATTGTAATTAATATTTCGTGCCGTGTGTAGAATGTAAACGGACGCTGTGTTCTTCTGCCCACTGCATCGAGAACAGTCACGAAATATCAATACACGGAAATATATAATATGGGAAAATATTTAGATATTGGTGCTCAGTGCAAGAATTCATTAAAATGGGCAAATCCTCTTTAGAATAGACAAACCCAAAATCAGAAGAAAAAAGAGAAAACAGCTATTTTGAGAACCAATAATAATGTTATTATATTGTTAA
The DNA here is from genome assembly GCF_016745375.1 of Pimephales promelas. The sequence continues at coordinate 1,788,863 of NW_024122002.1, read as the reverse complement.
TATATTAATGATTCATTCATTTTACCTCACGACTGGGTGCTCATTACCGTAATGCAACAAAATCTCATTGCTCTTATGCACTGGACAAAAATTTGATTTATTATTTCAATGGAACATTATTTTGTCCATCATGATAATATTTTGTTGTAATGCTTTATAGATTTAAATTTTAATTTAAAAAAATCCTCTGATACTGTATTGCGGTAATGAGACTCGGAGACTCATTACCGTAATGCAACAAAAATTGGATTTATTATTTCAATGGAACATTATTTTGTCCGTCATGATAATATTTGTTGTAATGCTTTATAGATTTAAATTTTAAATTAAAAAAAATCCTCTAATACTGTGTTGCGGTAATGAGACTTGTGAGACTCATTACCGTAATGCAACAAAAATTAGATTTATTATTTCAGTGGAACATTATTTTGTCCATCATGATAATATTTGTTGTAATGCTTTATAGATTTAAATTTTAAATAAAAAAAAAAATCCTCTAATACTGTGTTGCGGTAATGAGACTTGTGAGACTCATTACCGTAATGCAACAAAAATTAGATTTATTATTTCAGTGGAACATTATTTTGTCCATCATGATAATATTTGTTGTAATGCTTTATAGATTTAAATTTTAAATAAAAAAAAAAATCCTCTAATACTGTGTTGCGGTAATGAGACTCGGAGACTCATTACCGTAATGCAACAAAAATTAGATTTATTATTTCAATGGAACATTATTTTGTCCATCTTGTAATGCTTTATGTTGCGGTAATGGGACTCGGCATTGACAATAATGTATTTTTTTTTTTTTTTTAAATCATGAAAGTCATGTCAAAATGCAAAAGGTTTTAAAGATATGCTTCCTTTTTATATATATATAAAAATGTATTTTATTTTATTTTATTTTGGGGTTAAATGGGATTTGGACATGTTTTTAACTGGTTTTGTGCGATCCATCCTTTTTATCTGCCTGCTTTTTCCCAGAATTAACTCCATGTTAAAGGCAGCTGATCATCTAGCTAGACTAGAGCGTAGTTTCTCTCCCTGACATTTTCCTTCATTTATTATTTATGTAAATGAAGAGAAATGGGTGTGAAAAAGGAATTGTCAACAGAAAAACTTTGCGAGCGAGAGACGGTTGCATTATGGCCCACGATAAAATGATTATTCCCCTTTATTATTGTTTGCCCTGGGAAAGATGTACAGCCTGGAAGTTCATGTTTGCAACAATGAAAGAACCTGAGCCAATACTCTCTGCTATTCCGTTGATCTTGATTTAACAGCCCAGACTCTCAAGCGCAGCCGGCATCTAACTTATTGTATCAGATTGTTTTTAAGGTGTTTTCTTTTTCACTGTATATTATCACTTAATTTTATTCAGCAATATTTTCTGTGTTGAGCATGTATTGTTATATGTGAGGGGTGTGTATTTATGCGCATTTTACAGTTTCCCGAGGAGTGGAGAATCACTAAACGTGTCAATCAGAGCAGCAAAATATTTCAGTTTGTCGCATGGAACCATTTTACATAGAAAAGAGATCATTGTATCACTTTTTTGTGCATCTAACCATTTTTTCTTTAGTCACCCATAAGTTATGTGGTCTGTGAACAACCACTGCTATACTGAAATAAAGGCAATTATTTTTCACAACACTCATTCTTTTGTATTTCTTTTGCACATAACGGTTTTATATTTTAAAACAATAAATACTACATTTTAAATAAATGTGGAGTTGCGTCATCAGGACAAACTATTCTTTGGAAGCACTGCCACCAAGTGGTAATTTCTCATAGTACAAGTTGTGGGATAATGTTAAATAAAAATATGTATTGAAGATTACCACAAACCATTGCAATTATAAGACATGTTTTAACCTCTCGTGACACCAAAGGTACACTCAAAGAAATTAGTAAAATAAGGTGATGAGAGTAAAATGTATGCAAAATACAATGTGTGTTTGTATTTTCTCGCTATTGTAGCACCGGGAAGAAAAATAAATAAATAAAATTAACTGTGTGACAACGTGCCCGAATAGCACAACATGCATCTGGGGCAAGTTGTCACAATAGCATCCTGATTTGAGAAGAATGCTTTTTTTGTCTGAATGATGCAATAAATACATCTACCACAACATATCTGTCTTTAAAGCTATTGTATTATTAACTATGTAATAGCTTTTCTGCTGATTTAATATTTATTTTATGTCGTTGGCTGAATGTATACTATACTATACTATACTATACTATACTATACTATACTATACTATACTATACTATACTATACTATACTATACTATACAAGAGACCAATTACAGTGTGGTTTAAATGCTCCCTTGTTTACGCAACAACTATACCTCGACTGTTTGACATCTCCCTATGCGGGGACTCGTGTCGTGTGTACATGTGGGTGTGATACTGTACTTCTGTTGTTTGGTTCAGTTGTTGTTTGGCAAGTTTTGTGCGCATGCGCGGGACCGTTACATGTGAGAGAATCTGAGCTCTTAGCCGCCGGTGCAGCATGGAAAGGAAAGGTGAGCATCAAAACGACTTAATTACTGTCATCCAAAATAGTTTGTATCAATAATACACATGTAAATAGAAATAAATATCGCACTCAGACTGAGTCATATCCGTGTTGTAAACAGGCGCGTTAGGAGAGGTGCTAGTGTGTTTGACAGAGACAAAGCCCATGTGTTTAGCTGCTGCTAATATAACGTTAACAACAGTAACGTTACTCTAGCTTTAACGTAACGTTACATCTGTTCATATTATGTGGAATATCTGGACTTTTGTTGCTTGTTATGGGTAACGTAATAATAGGTTGCTCGTTTCTGATTGTCGGTAAGTTGGTTGTTGTTAAATCGTTATTCTTGTAGCATCGTTCGTGTGTGCTTCTGCTAGCTGAACTTTCTCTTGTTTTGGCTCGTTCAAAAAATATATGTTTATTTTAATGACAGTAAAACAGTGCTGTGATTATTGAAAACTCTCGTTTTGATGTTGTTTGTGTCGTCAAAATGCTAACAGTGCAAACTGATAAAACCGCCAAAAAATTACAAATGAATCAATTAAAATATTTTTTTTCTGATCATGGTTACCGCCAAATTATTGACTACTGTAAAACTTGAAGTAAATATTAGGCAATATTGGAACAATATAACAAGCTTTTCGAATATTTTGGTTCATATTATGTTGATGACAGTTTTGGTTTAAACGAAGTCACCACTGTATTATCTGTAGTAACGACAGTGTGTTATCTTGAAAACTAGGTACGTTAACACTTTATTTTTTCAATGGTCCACTTTGACTTAAACTTAATTTTGCAAGTACGTTTTAGCTTATTCTACTAACCCGAGCCCTAAACTAACAGTTGTGAACGATTTGGTTGTAAAGTTGCTCATAGTTCGTACAATGTCTTAAAGGGATAGTTCACTTTGAAATTAATTCTTGATATGTTTTATCTTACCTCAAGGGCATCCAAGATGTAGGTGTCTTTGTTTCCACAGTATTTTCAATTTTTATATTTTTAGGTCAAACCGTTCTTGTTTGTCAGTAATATAATGGAGGTCTATGGTCACCACCTCGAAGAGCATGCACAGAGAAGTCCAAATTAAACATGATTTAATGACTCGTAAATGTAAGTACACATTAATGGCCTAAGACACGAAACAAGCGGTTTGTGCGAGAAAACGAACAGTATATATATCATTTTTACCTCTTGTAACCACAGTCACGTCCAAGTGATCTGAGGGCGCAGGCGCTTCTGTCTGCAATTTCCTGTATATCTAAATATGTTTAGATCTTCACGGTGAAGGATAACACTTATGAAATCTCCCTATAAACAATGTGTGACGTACACTCACACAAACCGTTCGTTTCGTGTCTTAGGCCATCAATGTGTACTTACATTTACGAGTCATTAAATCATGTTTAATTTGTACTTCTCTGTGCATGCTCTTCGAGGTGGTGACCCTAGACCTCCATTATATGACTGACAGACAAGAACGGTTTGACCTAAAAATATAAAAATTGAAACTATGGATGCCCTTGAGGTAAGCTAAAACATACCAAAAATTAATTTCAAAGTGAACTATCCCTTTTCGACCATCAAAATAAAGTGTAACCAAACACTATGATTACCATGATTTGGTAATGGTTTTGGGACGACATAAAAAATACTGGACTCATGAAAGATATTAATTTCAGCTGTAACATACATAGAAGTATGTATTGTAGACTAGAAGACTATCATGCATACTACTTGCAGATTATTATATGCATGCTCAAATAAATTCTTCTGTTCTCTGACAGTACTTGCACTTCAGGCGAGGAAGAAAAGGACCAAAACCAAGAAACCCTCCAAAAAGTGAGTAAATCCAGTGTGTATACGTA
>NW_024122002.1:1739858-1783326 GCF_016745375.1 Pimephales promelas | reverse complement strand
ATAATCAACCTCCTCACTATAAATTATCCCTAAACTTATTCTGTCTACTCAGCGTCCTCCACCGTGGTGTTGGGGTTCATAATGTTCACAATTGTATTTTATTAGTTGTTGGTTTAAACCATGGTTCATGAGGTAATGGATGACTGCTATTTTCTTTTCAATGACTTTTCTTGTTTACATGTTCATTGCTGGATTTAATAGAAAAACATCAACCAATATTGCATATACATAATTATTATAATGGATATAATTAAAGAATCCATACACTATAAAGTATTTTTAAAGATTTTTATGCCTATTTTGAATTTTACTCGAATACAATACAAATACAAATACTTTTCCTCCCTGAACAAAACAGATACAAATACCGGCTGCTTTGCACACCCCTACTTTGCATTTACACTCGCACTTTACAGATTTAGTGCACAGATACTTTCACTTTACAGCATTGTATTGTATTGTTTTGTTCCGTCCATTGCTATGGTTTGTCATCATTGTCAACGCGTATTTAAATATGGTTGTCAATCCAGAAACTTTGCAATGTAGCACGTGAAAAATACATAGTAGCCTAATATATACAGAAAGCGAGCAAAGATTGCAGCCATTATAATCACAGAAGTTGTCAATTGTAATGTGAGGTACAAAAAGATGCACTCTATAAATCAATTAAGCGTTTACATCTCTTATTGACATCATGTTTACTTTGTTGGTTTTAATGCATGCAGCTCAATGAACAAAAACTGCCCTGTTCTGCAGTGTTGAGCGAATGCTAATTAACTTTAGAATTGCCATTGCGTTTAACTTAAAATGTCAATGTCCTTGAAGGTGCTGCTCATAAAGTGTATGGTGGACATGATCTGTGTGAAGTTTTTCAGATTATATCCAGGCACCTTGAAGTGTCTGACTGGGATAAATCGTGCCAGAAGGGGAAATGAAAGCAAGGGAGCCATCAATGGCTCATCGCTGTTTCGTGCACCTTCACCTTGGTTGAGATTTGAGGCTAAAAAGCACGTTAAAGGAAAGCCACTGCAACGGTGGGTTGTCGAGGTCTTCTACTGACGGCAAGATCATCACTGCAATCAGTGACTGTTACTAGAGCAAAACCACAGCTGTCAAATGCCACATGAAGCAGGGTTTGCACTAAATGAAATCGATTTAAACAACCTTCCCTTGCTTTGGGTTCGCAAGCACTGAAAACAATGGTAGGACTTTTCAGAGCTGGGCATTTCTGTTCCTGGAAGAGCGGATTGTTTTGATGCATGCGTGTGAGTTACTCTGACACAAGACAAGAGAATGTCAGACGTGTTGTGGTTTGTTGTGTGGGCTGGAGAAGTTCTGAAGGCTGTTCTCTGTATTAAGAGTGAATTTAACTCTCTGTGCGCCAAACGTTTCTCCTCCCACTCACGACGCTCACACACGGACCAACACTCATGCACAGACACACACGGCCCCTTGTTGTCTCTTGCCGAATGTTGTGATGGATGCCATGGGAGGTGAAGTTTTGGTTCAGATGAATAGTCCAGGCTGGTTGCTAAGGCTTGAGGCTTTTAATAGAATCCTCCTTCGATGAAAAACAACTTAAAGTAATGGAGGGAATTATGGAAATGTGATTCATAGGCTGGATCTGGAAGAGGCGATAAGAAAATAGCCTCTTTGATGCGACCTCTCTGAGCACCGGTCACCTGTGATGATGTATTTACAAACCAGAAGCTTGGTTTTATAGTAAGCGATTCAAGCGGATTTCAAAGATTCACAAACTTACTCTACACAAGCAGTGGTGGAGGAAGTACTGAATCTCTGTACTTAAGTAAAAGTACAAATAACCAGATAAATATATTACTTCAGTAAAAGTAGAAGTAACACAATGACAACCGTACTTAAGTAAAAAGTACCTGATTTTAAATGTATTTTAAGTATTAAAAGTAAAAGTACTTGTATAATGGCCATTGCACACTGAGTACGAAATTTTCGTATGCGTATTTTCGTGTTCGTCAGCCTAAAATTTCGTCACGCATAGAAACCTTGCACACCGAGTCCGTTGCGTATTTATTAAACCTTTGCGGGAAAAAACGCAAAAATACCAAATGGATTCGTCAAGCAGTGAGGATGATTTGCCCTCTCTCTTATTGAAAAGAGAAGAAAGAGAAAATATTACGTCCATCCAATCCTGAAATTGCGCCGAGAGGAAGGAGAGTTCCTTTTCAAGGAATTGCAAATATCCTGAGCGATTCAAAATTTACCTCAGAATGTCAGTGGGACAGTTTGATGCTTTGCTAGCGATTCTGGAGCCACATATTAATAACAAGACCACCAATTCTCATGAACCAATCGATTCTGAACGGAGACTGTCTGGTATGGACCAGGTATGGACACACACACCGCGCGCGGCCCGGTGGAAGCGCTGGGCAGACAGAACAGCTAGGCTGTTATTGTGTATATATTGTGCCCAAATAATACATTAATTATCGAATAGGCTGCTCAATCACACCTTATTTGATCCTAAATTTCAATCTGATTGAAAGGGAGGTTTATTAATTTCATAATCCAATATAGAGAAGAGAACATAAACACTTGATCGAATTGAAAACCGAAACTGAAAGCACGGCGCATATGTGCAATGATTTGAGGACGAGCTCCCCCCGGCCCTGAATTGTCAAAAGACCTCTCAAAATGCTGGCTCTGGATGCGAAAAACGCAGAAAATCGAACCCGATCCGATTAATTTTATGACGGACGAAAGTTTCGGAGGCGGTGTGCAAGCGTGACTGACATAACGTGAGGTCGAATTTTTTTTTTTAACGTGCGAAAATTTCGGATGCGAATTTCGGACTCGGTGTGCAATGGCCTTAACAATTTATTCTCTTATGTCTATTTTCTAATTATTAATAAAACATTTAATTCTAGCTCATTCAACTTAATACTCCTATAATGATGGGAAAAATGATGGGAAAATTTTTTTGTCACCATTTCTGAAACAAGCTTGCAATTAGGCAATATACACATCATGCTTATCCTTACTATATGTTAATAACTATTTTTTTGGCATTAAACGCGATTCATTTATGGTGTAATTCTGAACCTCTTGGCTTGCCATAATCCTAACCAAACGTATATTACACACGGTGCGTTTCCTATGCACGTAAAAAACATTTTCGGGTATAAATTGTACGATAAACACACTGCGTGCGAGACGCATTTTATTTAGTGTAACGGGTTGATGGAAAATGTAACAGAAGTTGTAGAAATGTAGTGGAGTAGAAAGTATAATAATTGCTGCAAAATGTAACGAAGTAAAAGTAAAAAGTATGCACTATTTATTCTACTTAAGTAAAGATACGTGAAAAATGTACTTAAGTAAAGTAATAAAGTATTTGTACTTCGTTACGTTCCACCACTGTACACAAGCAACTGGTTCTTCCTATGAAGTACCCAATGTACCAATCCGATGCCTTTGTTTTCAAAGTGGTCTATTTTGAATAGATAAAAAATGAGGAAAATTGTATTACTGTAATCAAAATGAAATGACCCAGACATTCATTGTTTTGATTTTGAAAGCTCTTGTCATTTTGGTGCAGCATGCATCAGACTGTCCGTAGGCGTGCCGTCTGAGGCTAAAAACAATACAGTATCGACTTGAGAATGAGATTAAGCATAATTGAAGTGGTGTGTTAACAGTAGATTACATCCCCCTCCTGTAGATCCTCTATTGCTTCCTGCCAGCTGAAACAAACGGATGAATTATTCCTCGCTTTAATTTTTATTATTGCTCTTTAAAGGATCAATGGATTAAGTAGAACGTTGGTTCTGAGTCTTGGTTACTCCAGGGCAGGATTCAGTGCTTTGCTGGTTCTGAAAACGTTTCTTGACTGAGGAGTCAATGTCACACGTGCAGGCCCTTTATGTTCCAGACTTTCTGTATACCAGTCAGAAAGGTTCGTCCAGTCCTCTTAACTCTGTAGATGTCCATGAACTTGCCTCTTGCATTCAAAGCAGGAGCTGCCACAAAACTAACAAACCTCATTTCACCTTGACGTCTTAATTCTTTAGGCTATAGGGGATTATCACGCTGATTCGTAGTACTTCCGGATTCAGTGATCTTAGTGCACTGCCACTTCCGTTGAATTACCGATCTCGCTGGCGAATTGATGAAGTACTACACTAAGTTTATTTATACGGCATCCCTGGTAAATTAGTCTGATTCGCTAAAGTGCCGGCTGCAAATAAACGTGCTACCTTGTTTTATTTTAAAATTTTAATCCATTTCTTCCTTATACTCAATTCAGTCGGGAATCCATGAAAACTTACGTAGGGTTGGCGTTAGAGCCAGACCGATATATCAGTAGGCCGATATTATCGGCCGATATTAGGCATTTCCCAAACTATCGGTATCGGCAGTTATAATGGCCGATAAATGAATATTTCAAAAATAAAATAAAAACGGACGAAACACGCTTCAACCATGTCATCAGTGTTGGAGTTGTATAGTTTGTCCAACAGAGGGCGCACTACACCGTCTCTGTTGGCAACACTCGTTGAGTTGGTCACGAGACATACATTGCTTGAATAACAATTAAAAGAACATCCCCATCAGTTCTCTTAACTCAAATAAGCATGACAAAATTTGTGGCCGCCGGAAGTTTCCTTGGCCAGTTATCCAAATCCCGCCCATGAAACCCGGAAGCGTGATGATCCCCTATAGAGAGCACTACAGGGAGTTCTGCAACGTCAGTGACCAGCCATCATTCACAGAAATCGTTAACCTGTTAATGAGGGTCTGCTGGTGATTAACCTGGTTTATTCACAGAAATCGTTAACCTGTTAATGAGGGTCTGCTGGTGATTAACCTGGTTTAACACAGCTGTTCCATTGGGATTTTAGTCTACGTCCACATTGATCCGGATGCGCATTAGGCTTGTTGGAACGAATTCCGAAATTCGAATATAATTTGAATATTAAAAAAAATCAATACTATTCGAATCAATGTTATAACTTGATTCCAATCTTCTCCAATCATTTAGTCCGCTTAAACCCCGCCTAGGCATGTGCCGGTATCAAATTTTCATGCTGCGGTTAATTGATTGAGCTTTTATCACGGTATGCGGTATTATCACGATATTTTAATGAAATTATATTTTAATGCTCAAGAAAAACAGATTCATTGTGGGTCTCTAAAAAAAACCTCAACTAGCATCACAATGTATAATTGTGATTTTCAAAACATATGGTAACTAAACCAAATTGTTTAAAGTTTAGTGACAACATGTTACAATGTTTACATGGTACAATGACTGGTAGGTTACGGTTTGTATTATTCAATTAAACTCTTGGATTTGATTTCAGTCTTAATTCAATATTGACTCATTTGGATAAATATTAGGTAGGCCCCAGTCTGTTAATGTTTCTCAAGAAAAAAAATCTCTCACATACTGCTGTAAACATACAGAGAGAAATTAAATATAATATTTAGCAAAATACTCCTTGCTATTTTTTCCTAGTCAACTAATGTGCTGGTCATTAAATGGCTTTCCTGAGGTAAATGTAACGTTTTGTGACAACAGTTCTCCTGCAGTGTTACTGACCTCTTTCTGTGTTTGAAAACGCTGATTGATCGTTATTATGTACAAGTAAATATACCTTTCGGTAAGTTGTACTGTATCTTTAAATAAAAACTAAAGTAACATGATCCGTTTACTTGAACTGAGGAGCAACGATCTGTGATCAGAACCTAAGAGCTGATTTATCAATAACAACTTTCATATCAAAAGTAACCTGCTCTGTCTAGTCTGTCGGTGTCAGTGTCCTCTTTGCTCTGTGATTTTTCTCTGTGGGAGAGCGTGTGACAAGTGTCAAATGCGTTAATCGTCTTTCAGACAGGACGCGGAATGCGCGACGCTGCCCGCTTGGTTCAACGTTGCCCTTCAGATACAACGCAATTTGCCATTTTAAAATAAGAAGTTTAACTATTTTGAACTTTAACCACGGCGTGGTCGAGGTCGGCGGAGCAACAAAACATTCATGCGTGTCGCGCGCGTATTCCGCGTCCTGTCTGAAAGTCTCAAGCTTGAGTCTCAAGCTGAATGCGTGAGAGTTGGCAGCCCTGCGGGGATAAATCGTCGGGAGCGTTCCGCCATGCTTTTACTCCATGTGAGGATTGTTTACATTAGACTAGTGCGCACTGCCGCATGCACACAGTGCTTATACATGTGGGGATTGTTTACATCAGAGTGCGTGCGTGTTTTGTGCAGCACGCAGTGTTTGAGCGGTTGATGGAAAATAAGCTAATGCGCGCTCTAAAAGTCTAAATTCAAATCTATTATTTTTCACGGTATTTTGAAGAGCCCTCGATAACAATATCGTGCATATTCATTACCGCGATTTATCGCATTACCGAATACCGGCACATGTCTAACCCCGCCCATTTCTTACAATCAACAAAGCTCTAAATCTGATCAACAATCAATGTATACATCACAATATGGAAGATCTAACGCTACTTCTGTTACATTGCTACTTTAAAGCTGAAGTGTGCAATTCATTTTGATGCAAACATTCGTTCTTTTTAGCCTAATTAAATATGCTGAGACAATTATAACCTTGTCCCAAATGGCACACTTCATGTGCATTTGTGGACTTGGGGACTTACAATGACTGCCATGTGTCTGTTAAGTCCACAAAACAATAGAAAATGACCATGTCATTTTAAAGGGATACTCCAATTTTTTTTTTTTTTTGGAAATAGGCTCATTTTACAACTCCCCCAAAGTTAAACAGTTAAGTTTTAAAGTTTTCGAATCCATTCAGCCGATTTTCTGATATTTAGAAGAATATCAGTAAAAAGACAGTTTCTGGTCTCATTGACTTCCATAGTATGGACTTCCATAATCGACGATTAGTCGATTAATCACTCGAATAATCGTTAGATTAATCGATTATCAAAATAATTGTTTGTTGCAGCCCTAGTTGTGGTTAATAATCTTTCTTTGAATAAATTACTTGGGTCATTAAAATAACAGTCAAAAATAGTCTTATCCACACAGCACTGACACCAATGAAATGCAAGGCATTCTGGTATTTCGACTGCTTTGTGCTGTGTAAGCTGACAACAGTAGAAAATAGGACCACCCACAATCTCTCCAGACATTTGGGTTTCACATCTTATTAGGCTTAGGCTTATTATGTCTTTTTCCATCCCTCCTGCAACAGATCAGTTGTCACATTTTCATGGTTTCCACAAACAAAACAGTGGTCAGAGAATGATTATCGTTTTCGGCTTTAAAACATTTTTATAAAGAATAATACATTTATTAGTAGTAGTATTAATCAAAGATTTGTATTTATTTTAAATGAACTTGATTGCTCTCCAATGGCACGCCTGTTCAATGATGCATCTTGTGTCTGAATGGAAGCAAATCCCTGCATCCACGTTGGAACAACTCAAGGAAAGCTTTTCCAGAAAAGTTTAAGCTCTTAAGGAGTACATACTCCATACTAATGCCCATGACTTTGAACTCCAGTGCCAAATGTGCTTCAACAAGCACTAATGGGTGTGGTGTCAGGGTGGGCACGTTGTGCACATTCACCCTAGACTGCACATCACTTCAGTTCTATATCACTGCAGTAAGTTGTGACATTGCTTAGCAACTGCAAAAAATAAACTCAGAATCATGTTGTTCTCACCAAAACTACTTAATAATAAGTCCTTCATTGTTTGAGAAATGCCCCGCTCTATATTTTCCCATCACTCCATGTAGGTCCTGCCCACTGATTGCCACATTAATATATGAAGCATGGTATAAATGATACAGCAGAATCTCTACTGGGTGATGCATTTCTACCATACAGAAGACATGTGATGTCTTGCTTTTTATTTCAGTGGCTTGTCTCATTAACTGCGGTGCAGGGAGATGTTTTGTCTGCAGTGATCTCTCAGCATTAAATGACAAGTTTGGTATTTTACACTTAAAGCCCTGTTTTTGATTAAATAAAATTTGGACACATGCTGCTGTCCTGAGAAATTTCAGTTTCTGTGGTTGCACCCATCCGCCTCCACAGTGGTTGCATAGGTGCACTGGAACAATCCTTCCTAAAACGCATTAAGTTTACAAAGACCTGAAACTCACAAAGTGGTCAGGAGTGTTCCCTGATATGTGCACACAAAAGTTGCTGCAAAAGATGCTTTCCAACAGGTTTTCCAACAAGCGATTAAGATCTAGTTGAACGTCTTCTTCGTATGCTGTCTGTGAATGAATGATTTCGCAGGACGAGATATTCGAGTTAATTTCATTCAGGTAATACATTTTACAACCAAACAGATTATTACGCGACAAGTATGATGACATTATCCGTTTTTTGGACATATACATTAATTTATAGGCAACATTAAATAAGCTACCATTGTCCACAGTTTATGAAATGAACACCCGCTATCCCGTGGTAATGTGTGTATTGCGCAGTGGCATCACACAAATAGTTTTGATTGAAACTAATTTGTTTAAAAAGTGGGCTATTGCAGTTACAAGGCAGGTTCACATAAAATCATTATGACATATGACATTATTTTTTATTTATTTAACGAGCGTCTGGTTTGGTGATGCAAAAACGGACGGTCGTGCTTATTGTGTTTTTAACTACCGTTATCTAAAAAAAATGACGAAAACATGTTACTTGTTCAATTAATAAACAGTTTCATGACAAATCACTAAAGATTAAATTGACCTTTGGCCTCCCTTCTGTCATTGTTAGCGTGCGTTTTTTTTTCTTTTTTTTTTTTTTTTCGAACGATAATCGACTTTTGCTCCTCGATTTTCGAATGCCATTTTTGGCAGAAATTTACATCCCTAGTTACGAAAAAAAACCTGTTGGAAAGCATCTTTTGTAGCGATTTTTGTGTGAGCATATCAACCCCAGACCACTGAGTAGAAACTAAAAATTCAAGGAAAAAGTGTGTAAATATGTCATTTTGGTTATCAAAGATGAGTTTTAAGTAGGGATGCACCGAAATGAAAATTCTTGGCCGAAACCGAAAACCGAAAAAGAGGAAACCAAGGCCGAAAACCGAAACACCGAAAGAAATTATGCCAATTATCAGTATCATTGCATTTATGGCTATGACTGTGTACAAACGTTACTAAAATCAAGGCATTGCAATTGCATAAATTAATATAAATAAATTAATTACAAATTATGCGAATATTTATTTAGCACAATGCACAGTATAAAATAAAATTCAAACTAAAATGTTTTTGACCCCACTCATGTGTACATTAAATAATAATCTAATGGCCTGCAGAAAGGTTTTAAAATTAAATGTTCTCTCAAAAACAAAGCCGAGTGCAAACTTCTTCTCATCACACCAGCACCCTTTGCACGTCTAAATTAGTTTCTTACATTTTAAAAATGTAGCATACAATAGCATAAAAAGCCTTTTTAAATGAACAAAGGTCCATGATTAATACAAATGTACATGAAACTTAACAAAACATGTTTAGTGAATGTAGAAAATATTTAAGAGAGCATTTAGTTCTATACATACATGTTCCCATATATATTTTTTTGTAATGTCACACAAGTAATAATCTCAGGGTTTACTGGGTTTTACATGATTATTTTTGTATTGGTGGTGGTATACTAAAAAATAAACATTGTCATGTGTTTATCTTTCTTCTTCTCACCGATTCCTACTGGTTAGAGGACAGTTACTTGAGTCGTCCCCTGTCGTTTCAAGGAATAGTACAACGGAGAGCGGGTCCAGTAAAACGCCTCGACCGTTTGGAGCGGTGCGCGCGCTGTCTGAGGAGACTTGCGCATACTTTCGCCTGCCTCCGCAGCGCGAGTCTCCACAGTTACTTGACCCGCTCGCATCCGGAGTCGTTGTCATGGCGGCGCGCGTTGTTTAGAGCAGATATAGGTGGATAAACAAGGCTTCCGTCTCCTCGCGGGTTCAGATTCACTGAAATACGTCCGCACCGCAAACATGTTGCTTCAGACAAGCACGTGCAGGTCGCGGTTTCTGTTTGCGTCATCACAACATTTCGGCCGTATTGTTTCGGTGATAAAAGTCTTTCGGCCGAAAACCGAAAATGCACTTTTGGGCCATTTTCGGCCGAAAATTTTCGGTGGCCGAATATTCGGTGCATCCCTAGTTTTAAGGGATAAACTGATTGACTGCAGTGGGACTTTATCACCCTGCCCTGTATGCGAGAGCTCTCTATAGGAGTTAAGATTAGATCAGGGGTTGGCAGGGCTGCTGTGCTTCAACATCTGCCCTGTTCTGAGCCAGGAGTGTGTGTGTGTGTGTACATACATGCAGCTCTCCCCTCTGACCAGCGTAGCATTCATGCATACCTCCACTAATTAACTCCCTCTAGAACAGCCTCTAATTATCTGTGATCTTGGTAAATTAATTGTTTTCTGGTGTAACACCCTCCATGTTCAGCCCTTAGCACAAACTACATAACTACACAATCGTTGAATACATTACAATACATGAAGAGTTCAGATGCAAAAGGCTCTAAGTGCCATTTGAAATTTTCTTCTAAAATGATAATTTTTATCAAGCTTGTATATTTAAGTTCAGTAATTTCACTTAAATGGCAATGAAGATTACCTATTAATTGCCATTTAAGTGAAATTACTGAACTTAAATATACAAGCTTGATAAAAATAACCATTCTAGAAGAAAATTTCAAATGGCATTTATTTAGAGGCTTTTGCATCTGAACTATTCACATGTACTGTTTTAGCTAACTACTAAGTTTGCTTACATTAATCAAAAACTAATCAACTCGAGTGACAAGAGCAGAATTAGTAAATCCCAGGGATCTGAAGTAGATGTTTGCCGTGTATTTGTCGCTGGTGGTGCCCTCATTATTGAAATACTCGTTGACGCATGAAGCGCAAAATTGATTCAGTTGGCAAGCAGAGAGAGATAACCGTTTCTCGAATAAACAATTTCATGTTTGTGAGAACAATCTGTGATATGTGACGTTGCCTGGGATTTGTGTGGGAAAAGCTTCGGGGATTTGTGGAAAAGCTTTTTCTCTGTTCTGGAGTCAGGCTGTTCTTATTAAAGGTGCAATGTGTATAAAAATTTTGGGTGTTTATTAACAGAAATGCAAATGTTTTCCACTAAGGTTTGTATAAAGAACTTACTTAATAAACTGTAATGTTTTTATCACGTTAGAATGAGACATTTATATCTACATAACCGCGGGCACCCCCTTCTATGAAGGTCGACATATTTTGACATCATGTTTCTACCGTAGCCGAACGCGAACAAACAACGCTACAGAGCGCTTTCGTCACTACCTTGAAAGAGAAGCAGAACGCAGAAAGCTAAAAGCTAGCCATAAACACTGCGAGTGGTGACTTTTTCCTTGTAAGTGGTGTAAAATTTGAAGTTGGACTGTTTCACGTACCGGTAACTTAGTTCTTCTCCCTCGCTGTGTTATGGCTTTGCTATGTGGGGATAGCTGACGTGAGACAGATGATTAGCACTCTTGTCATTGACCTTAAAACAATTACGTTACAGGAATCACCAACCCGTTGATCACAGTCGATAAGTCAATCGCAAAGAGTTTTCAAAATCAGAGAAAAAATCCTATTGTGTGTAGTAGTGTTGTCAAAAAACTCGGTACTTCGGTACCAAGTCGGTACTAAAAAAAAAAAAATGTTACGGTACCAGCTTTTCTAGGTACCGAATACCTGGTTAATCCAGTTCTAGACGCGCTGTCTGAAACGTGCACAGTTGCGTCCTCTTCATAACGCTGATATGCTCTCTCTCTGAATCCACTTGATGACACGAAAGGAGGAAAGAGCCACATATGGAAATATTTTGGATTAGGCTAATGTCACGTTGCCATAAGAGGCCGATTACATGCAAATTCGCAATTTCAAATATAGGCGCGAGGCAAGCGCGATCATAATAAAAACTCGTTGCATAGCAACGACAGACGCCGCGTGACAGCAAGCGCTTTGGAAAGAATAAGCACGCGCAAAAATATAATAAAAAAAAAACACGCGCGATATGTGAATGGCCTCTAAAGTGCTTTCGGGGTAGTTTTACGAGTACATGAGCACAGTAGTGTCCACCCGACACCAGAGTACTGGTGTATTAGTATCGATGCATCCCTATTTATGTCATTTAATGTCAGTGCCAGTTCTAGGCGTATTCTTGCCTTTATAACTCAGCAGTTTTAAAAAGCCTTTTCAAAATTAAATATGAATGCAGTTTTAGATTAAATAAAAGTACAGTCAAATCAAATAAAACATGTTTTTTCTCCTGTAGCCTATAGTTTGGTAATGCTACAATAAGATACCATTTATCAACATTAGCTACTTCACATCAACACATTGAGTGAACAATATATTTTTACAACATTAATTAATGTTTGTAAATGTTATTTAATAGAAACACTTGATTGTTCATGTTTGTTCACTTCATTCATTGTGCATTAAATAAATGTTAACGGATTAGAACTTTACAAACAACTTTAAAAATGTGTAAGTGTATACTATTGTTTATTTTAGGTCAATTTTTTTCTAAAGTGTTTATAATACAAATGTACAGTTTCCATACTTGTAACCGTGATAAACACTTAAATATATGTAAATTTAAACTAAGCTTTGGTACCGAAATTGGTACCGAGAACCGTGAATTTTTACTGGTATTGGTACCGAATACTGAAATTTTGGTACCGTGACAACACTAGTGTGTAGTAAATGGTGTCTATGGGATGCGGAGGTGCGCGCGCTGTTACAATCACACCATTTTTAAAAGAGTAGTTTAAAAACACAATTAACTCTCTGGTTTATACAACTTTCACTTAGGAGCAAAAATCTGCCTTTAAACTTAAAAGAAATAAAGATTTGACATATATCGTGATAATTATCGATATCGACTGATATAAAAAAAATTATCGTGATAATTTAAAAAAAATTAAATAATTTAAATAATTCAATAAAAAAAAAATAATAATCTCCCTCGCTGTTTTATGGGTTTACTATGTGGGGAGAAATGTGCTGGTTACATTTGTGAGACAATCAGCTGATTACTATTATTATATTATATTATATATTAAGACCCTTGATCCTCACCTGACTATGGCTTTGTAAACTTTATCCATGATGTGGTTTATAATAGACTGTGGTACAGAAACAGTGACAATGTTACACACTCTTGGCTTCCTCTGGCTATTCTCTGCTGCCTCAGACGACGAGATGTTTGTCCCGTTTGAGCCACCGTAGCTTCTTCAAAAGGGAGGGGTGAGCATTGGGCGGAGCCATTAATGCAACTCGCAACCGATCCGCTAGATGTCACTAAAAATCACACACTGCACCTTTAACTGCATTTATTATTCATAATTCTTGCACATTTCTATTTCCCTCTCAACCTGTTTATTTAGACCATAATCTTGATGTATAGGCTAGCTTCACATTTTAAAACGAACATAAACAAACCTGATGTGAGATCTTCAGCGCTTTGTTCATGAGCCATAGCGGGAATTCAGAAGGTGTCCTTGTAATGGCTTATGTTATTTTGGACTTTCAAACTTCCAAGCCGCAGCTGAGAGCCCAGTTTAGGATGCAGAAAATTGCCAATTGCGTGAGTGAGATTACACTACGCAGCGAGGCGAGCTCATCAGCGGGAACGGCATATCTAATCGCATTAATGCCCAGCTGATGCAGCCAGCCAGTAGACATAACACTGCAAGATATTAAAGGGCAAAGAGATATTTAGATACAATGCAGGTAGAATTCATTAATAACAAGTCTATGATTAAAACAATCAGAATGGCAAAATTGTAAAGTGTCGCTCTGAATATTGGCACAAGCCCCTTTTTTGTGCCTAAAATCCTTAATTGACCTACATACTGTATCATGACATGGTGACAGGATGATGAAAATGCTCTCATTCAAATCTACTTTAGCTTTTTATTGCAATTACAAAATAGGCATAAGAATTGATGTAGCAATTTTAACATTTTTATATATATATATATAAAGTGTTATTGAAATCATATTTGTACTTGTCAGGTAAAGCAGGATCAGTATCATTCATTCTAATGTTAAATGCTTAGATAGTTCACCCAAATATTAAAATTATCGTCTTCATGCATGCAGTATGACGTTCTTCTGTGGGGTGTGCGAGGGACTCTTTCATTGTATATTTTCATAATATTATTCATATTTTGTGTTCCACATGAGAAAGAGAGGTTTGGAATGATGACAATTTTTATTTTGGTGTGAACTATGCCTTTAAGTTTGCTGCAGCAGCACGACTCGAGACGACTGACTTCTTTATGATCTCGCTTAGCTTGACGCCTCTTAAGATTTCCTTCAGCGCTCCCGCTGAGCTACAGTGAACCAGAGAAGACAGACTGTCTGATTCTGCAATATGCTTGCAGTCCCTTCGGTTTGCACCTGCACTGATTTATAGGTTTCATAAATGTCTGACCCTCACACTAGAGAAGCCTCTGTGGACATCCACAGATTATATGGTGCAATAGCTAAATAATGGCGGTATTAAACTGTAAACGCAGCAAACCCCACAAAGGATTTTCAATTATGGCCAATAACAGCTTTTTAAAGGCATTGGATTGTTTTTGGCTGCCTTCCCGTAACATCTAGAAGCGCATCTAGATTGAGATGTGTGAAGACGTCTGGCCGGAGAGCCTGAGGTGGCCATCTGTTTTCTAACGATAAGCTTTGGTTCTTCCAGGCCTGATCCCCACCCGAGGGGAGCCGCGCAGCAGCCTGACTCACTGCAGGAGCAAGATGAGGAGATCTTGGGTTCAGACGATGAAGAGCAAGAGGACCCTAATGATTACTGCAAGGGTAGGAGTCCTGTCCTCACAGTACTGGTGTGCAGTGAAAGCATATTATATGCATTTACAGTGTTTCCCACGGGATTTTTCCCTCTAGGGGGGAATTTTGTACATTTTAAAGCTAAATTAATCAGTCTGGCGTTCACTTCGAGCTCCAACCCATGTTCACAGTGCAAATTAAACAAAGGAAAAAGTTGGTGAATTGACGTACTGTACCTTCTAAACTTTAGACTTCACCTTCGTTTAAGTTGTGATAGTGTCTCTGTCTAAGTTACATTCACACTGGTGTCTTAGAAAGTGAAACAATTAGAAAATAATAATAATATAGTAATTTATATTACTATTCCTCTAACAGTAATAGCCATATATTAAAAAACAAATGCACTGTTAAATATATATATATATATATATATATATAAGGGGTGTAACGTTCACAAAATTCATGGTTCGGTTCGATACGATACACCTGTCACGGTTCGATACGGTTCGTTATGTTTCCGATACAGCAAAAAGAAAGAAATGCCAAAGAGATTTCCTTGATTTAATTTTTTTAAATTATATTTTTATTAAAACTAACATCATAAAGTATGATATTTTTTAACTTTGAGCAATGATGGAGATATACTTGACTTTTCTTAGGAGCTTATTAAACAAAACGGCTCCTTGGACAAAATGAAATGTAATATTGTAGTAGTAATAAACAGGTTTATTTGAGTTCAGATTAACATTTGAGGGCAGTAATTGTATTCATAATGTCAAAATTAAACCGATGTGATGTTACTTGAAAGCATTACAGCCTACTATTCCTGCTAAACTCACTGGATAGTTCCTTCATGGCACAATGTTTGTTCAGTACGAATACGTGTATCGTTACACCCCTAATATATATATATATATATATATATATATTTGTATTTCCTTGCGCTAGAGTTTTAATTTCTACCCAATTTCTACATTTGTAGGAGAAAAACCCTTTTAAAAACGCATTTATTTAGACGGAAACTGCAGTTATTTTTTGGGCGGAAAACCTGACTTAAAACGTAAAAAACGTGTCTCATTACAAATAGAGTAAAATAAACATCTGTCCCAAAAAATATTGGGAATTATGCTTGTGTGAAAATGCGTAGCTGTTGCCCGCTTGGTTCCAATGCATGCTAAACCCTCAGCACATGGTGAGATGGAGTTCACTGGAAACGCAATGTGTGCACTTCCATTGTGCTTATTTCATTAAATCACAGTGATATTGCTATTTGGTAAGGACACGAGGCGATACCGCGCTTTCGATTTTAGTTCTTTTGACAAATACTTTAACAAAGCAATGGCACAAAACAACATTAGAGACTGTTATGAGAAACTTCATTATTAAACTGTGTTGGTTCAGATTATTCTTAGGGCTGCCATATTTGGAAAACACTGCACATATAGAATGATAAACAGGATTCAAAATAATGATTTGGCTAAAGGGCTGCACGATTCGTCGAAATAAAATCACGATATGGTTTAGTGCGATTATTAAATCACAAAGGTTGCAGTTTAATGAAATGAATATATGCGCTGCACATTATAGATTGATGCGCAGCACTTATCTTAATGCACACAAGCAACTCATGATCCAGTGTTTTCAGTGACTCGGAGTGGCATAATTCCCTCTAAATGCTGTTGCACAGCACAGAGACTCTTTTGCGTCGCTTATGTAAACAACATCCGCCAGATTTGTAATGAGAAGCATTTATAATCTTATACTCTATTGTCTGCAAATGAGAAGCTTTAAGGGTTCCCTGTGGTTTTCAGACTAAATAAAAGCTTACCTGTTTAATGTTTGAAACTTAAGAAATGAAGACATAAATATTAGTATCGCAAGCTTTCAGTTGTACTGGAAAAAATATAATTATTTGTATTCAAATTATTTACAATTAATAGTATTCAACTATTGTTTTCATTACATTCTTTTTTTTTTTACTTTAGAGTGAAATACTATTATTACAAACGCAATAGTTCTTATTTTGTTGAATAATGCAATAAAAATCATTATCATAATAATCCTAATAATAATTATCATTATTTATCATATTAATACATAATCATAATATGATTTTTATTGCCATATTTTACAACCCTCAAACAAGCACAACAAACCTTTATTTTATTAAATCATAGTTTTTATTGGAATAAATAATTCAAACAAAGTAAACATTTGATAAAATCCCATGTTGGGTAATAATGGGTGATATTTTGTTTCTCTGAAAATTAGTTTGATATACAAATCATAACAGTGAATAAAGATCATGAAGAATTAATTTGTTCTTAAATTAATTTGTTTTACATTCTATAACCTTGACTTGATCATAAAAATATAGAAAATATAAAAATATATAATTTTCTTGTTTCATTTATTTATTTTCTTTTTATTTATTTGTCTTTTTTTAAAGCATTAAGCAAGCAGCGAAGTGTTTTTTTGTATTCTTTTTTAGAAACAATAGTTAAGGAATATGCCAAACTGCTTAAGGTTATCTTTTTAAAACATCTTTAAAAAAATGGATTGCATTTTTGAATAAATCAAAAGATAACCAGTGTTCATTTTGTACCCTGATGTTTTGTTTCTAGCAGTGTTTTCTAACATCCCCAACATTTTCTAGGTGGATATCACCATGTGAAAATAGGCGACCTGTTCAACGGGCGGTACCACGTAATCCGCAAGCTGGGATGGGGTCACTTTTCCACTGTTTGGCTGGCCTGGGACACACAGTATGTTCACTTACCTCATGGTTTTTCTCTTTCAGTAATCCCATTTATGTATTTGAAGTGTGTGTACGTGGAGGTAATTTATTGTTTTGGTTGCAGAGGGAAGCGTTTTGTGGCCATGAAAGTGGTTAAGAGTGCCGAGCACTACACAGAAACAGCACTCGATGAGATCAAGCTCCTGCGAGCGGTGAGTGACCCCGACACCATAGAAACCATTACGATGAATTATTCGCAAGACCATGAATTCGAGGTGAAGTCAGTTTGTAGCCACATGGCCTGAGGAAAGTAGTTTCATGGAAGGAGAACACTGTTTGTTTTGTAATAAACCAAAGAAAATGGTTTTGAAATGTTCCCTGTAAATCTGTCTGAGAGTTATTTTCTCCAATCCCCATCTGGTGGATTCAGGTCAGGAACACGGACCAGAATGATCCCAGCAGGGAGAAAGTGGTGCAGTTATTGGACGACTTCAAGATCTCAGGCGTGAACGGGACCCGTATCCTTTCAGTACTGAGGACACTGCCTACATACAGTGGTGTGAATAAGTTTTGACCCCCATGCTAAAGTTGCCTAAAAAGAGGAATAAAAAAATCATCTTTTGGATATTTGGAAAAATGAGGAAAACTCCAACCTTTAAGGACACAAATTTTCTTTTTGAATGAATAATGTATCATAAATAAATAAATGTTTTTCCTTAAAATACAGGGTGCATAAGTCAGGGCACCCCTATGTTAAATTCCCATAGAGTCAGGCAGATTTTTATTTTTAAAAGCCAGTTATTTCATGGATCCAGGATAATATGCATCCTGATAAAGTTCCCTTGGCCTTTGGGATTAAAATATCCCCACATCATCACACACCTTCCACCACACCTAGAGATTGGCATGGTTTTACTTCAGTTAGCCTAATAGCTGGTTTGATTTGCATTGAAAGATGATCTTCTGGAAGGTACATCACACAGTGAATGGGGATATTTTAATTCCAAAGGCCAAGGGAACTTTATCAGGATGCATATTATCCTGGATCCATGAAATAACTGGCTTTTAAAAATAAAAATCTGCCTGGCTCTATGGGAATTTAACATAGGGGTGCCCTGACTTATGCATCCTGTATTTTAAGGAAAAACATTTATTTATTTATGATGCATTATTCATTCACAAAGAAAATAGGTGTCCTTAAAGGTTGGAGTTTTCCTCATTTTTCTAATTAAGGCATTAAGATCAATATCCAAAAGATGATTTTTTATTCCTCTTTTTAGGCAACTTTAGCATGGGTGTCCAAACTTATTCACACCACTGTACATGCATAAATCTCCGTGAGACGTCCACTGGTGTGTTTCCAGTGTATTCTATATTTGCTTTTAGGCGCAGCTCAATCTCTTGATCCACAGCTGTGAGACTCGGCGCTTTGCCCAGATTCAGCTCTCTTATTTTTGGAGAACAGCTCGCAGTGAGCTGGAGCTTTTGGCTTGTGTTCCTGAAGAGCTCCAGAGATAAGTTCAGCATCATTTCCCTTTAACATGCTCTGTCAGATGTGTGTATGGTGTTTGAAGTCCTCGGCCACCATCTGCTGAAGTGGATTATTAAGTCCAACTACCAGGGCCTGCCTCTGCCGTGTGTCAAGAGCATTATTCGACAGGTGCATATTTTTCAATCATTGTCGTTTAGTTTGGTTGTACAGAAAGTCAAATGCAATTAACAACTGGGTTTTTTCTCTCTCTCTCTCTGTAGGTTTTGCAAGGCCTGGACTACCTGCACACCAAGTGTAAGATCATTCATACTGATATAAAGCCAGAGAACATCCTGATGGATGTGAATGAGGCGTATGTCAAGAGACTGGCGGCGGAGGCCACAGAGTGGCAGAAATCTGGAGCTCCACCTCCATCTGGATCCGCAGGTGACCCCAAGATCTCCTCTCAGATATGCAAGAGAAACAACGTTTAGATTATCAATAGAGTTCCCACTAGGGTCAGTAATCAAGCTAAAATGCTGATGAAACATATACAAATACCCAAAATATTGAAAAGGTTCAATATTTGTAAAAAAAAAAAAAATTATAATTTTTCCATCCTCGTTTTTACTCTCTACTTTACATCTACTGATGGTCTTACATCCAACATCAGTATCGCGCCTGCGATTGATGGACAGACATGAGTTGTTCAGAGCACATCTTGATTAACCCTCTGGGTCAATTTTCTCTATTTTTACATTTGGGCTTATAAACTATATGAAATGGAGATGCAACACTATGTGTTTGGTATCTATGCATTCAGAAGACCCTAAGCGAACATAAGCATGCATGTGATGTGTTTATAAAGGAAGTATGACTGAAAAATGTACAATATACTAGAGAATTTCAAAAACGGAAATTCTGAAAATTACACATCGCACAAAAATAGTGAATAGTTTTTGGACAAAAAATATATTTGTCAAAGCCTTTGCTTGACAGACATGTGGAATTGTTAAATAAAATGTGTAAAGAACAATGAGAAATCTAACTTTATTTACAAATAGTCCCAGGCGTTTTTCTTAGGAATGCTTAGAATTTTCTAAGCAATGCTTTCTCCTCGTCACTCTCCAGTAATTGAGCCTGTTCCACCGTAAATCCTTTACTGCTTGCCATCATAAAAGAGCTAAAATAATAAATAATGCTATAATTGTGTGTGTGTGTGTGTGTGTGTGTGTGTGTATGTATATATATATATATATATATATATATTAGACATTTTCAAACTATCGGTTATAATGGCCAATAAATGAATATTTCAAAAATAAAATAAAAACAGACGAAACACGCTTCAATCATCTCTCCTTGGCCTGTTAAATTGAAAATGTATGTTTTACAATTTGCAGTATGACGTTATCTATTGCTAAATTATGGCTCATCATAGACTGGCTAACCTGACATTGTAATTATAAGGTAGCTTATAATGCAATGTAGAGACTAATTATTATTTTATTTATCAGAACTTTAATATATTTAGATCTTCCTCTGTTCTGTTGTGACAATAAAAGAAACAAGTTTCTTTTTAAAATGCTTTATCATATTATTTTAGTTAAAACTCATAAATAACTACAAATAACTATGTTAGGG
Source organism: Pimephales promelas (assembly GCF_016745375.1). The sequence continues at coordinate 1,762,670 of NW_024122002.1, read as the reverse complement.
AAATCTGTTAATGTTTTGTTGCGCGTTTCTGAGAAGAAAAAAAAAATATATATATATATATATATATCGGTCGATATATCGGATTTTAAAACCTAAAAATATTTGTATCGGTATCGGCCTTCAAAATCCTTTATCGGTCGGGCTCTAATATATATATATATATATATATATACGCGTCCATTCGCTTTCTGTCGTCTCCTCCTCCACTCCACGCTGTTTGCGTCATATCCCTTACTATATAGTACGACCCCTTGCAGGGCTACAGAGTCCTCGATTTGCTAGAATACGTCATGGTAACCTTTCCCTGATTGGGTAAGAAAAACATTTCTCCATCTGCAATTTTTCCATCGGTTGTTGCTTGTGAATCTGCCAAACAACATCGATTTCATTGGCCTTTGACGGTGTGTATAAAAGCCGGGTCTCTCCGGGTATCCGGTTATCACTGTTTTAAGATAAGTACACATTTGTAAAAGTATGTTTTTTTGGGCGGTACCGCCCAATCCGTCCTTATAGGGTTAAAAGGTACAATGGTAGAGGAGAATAATTCATATTTTAAACTGGAAAGTTCGTTTTGAGTTCTGAAACTTGCAGTATGTTTTTATTGTAAAGGAACCTCTTATTTGTTTGAATATCAAGAACATTTCATGACCCCTTTAAATATCTTGCAAAATGTCCATATTTTTATCTATTCACAGGAATAAATGACATTTTAAGGCTTATTTAAAAAAAAAATGCAATAACATACTGCGCCCAAACAGAATGGTACTGTAATGTATAAAGAATAGGAATATCTAGTTATTCTTAAAATGTGTTTTTATTGGCTAGAAATCACAAATAACTGTAACGGTTCTGGACATGTATTGGTCGAAAACATTTCAACTGGATCAGGGAGTTCATGAATGCTCTGTTACTTACAGAATATTGTTATTGATGTGATTTTATGAGATCGTCTGCAGGTTTATTTAGCTGTAACTAAAGAGTGCTACCTCTCAGCATTGAACATCTCCATTGATATATTATTCAGAGTGACGTAAAGTCTGCGGGATGTTTCTAAATGGAGAGCAGTGACTCATGTGCTCATCTAAACAACTGAAGGATGACAAATTCCCACAGTGTGAATCTCTGGAGAAGCTCATGTGCACTACTTTTGAACTCTGTGTAGCTTCATGACGTTGATTGTGCGCAACAAGATGCTGATGTTGTCTTGTGTTTTCTTCCTCTTCCTCCACTGCAGTGAGTACAGCTCCAGCCCCCAAACAAGTGAGTGTTCCCCGGAGTCGATTCACACGTTTACTCTTCCACATCTGTTATTCAAATAAAACTCAAATTCGTCTCGATGGATTGTCTCCTTCAGATGGCCAAAATGTCCAAGAACAAGAAGAAAAAGATGAAGAAGAAACAGAAGCGTCAGGCTGAGCTCTTGGAGAAGAGGATTCTGGAGATCGAAGGACTGGAGAAAGGGCCTGAGGAAGAGGAGGATGAAACGGAGACGCCCGACAGCACCCCATCAGTCCCCAGCAGTCACACACTGCATGACATCACAGCCGAGGGCACGCTGGGTGAGGGAGACACTTGATTATTAGGATTTAGTACGGTTAGAGCAAGGCTTGGCTTGACTTGGGCCGGTAAGCAATAGAGTCAGACCGATATATCGGCAAGCCGATATTAGACATTTTCCAAACTATCGGTATCGCCAGTTATAATGGCAGATAAATGAATATTTCAAAAATAAAATAAAAACGGATGAAACACCCTTGAACTATGTCATGAGTGTTGGAGTTGTATAGTTTGTCCACCAGAGGGCAACCTGTTGTATTGAAAATGTATGTTTTAGAATTTGCAGTATGACGTCATCTATTGCTAAATTATGGCTCATCATAGACTAGCTAACCACAAAGCTAGCTAATGCCACTGTAATCAGTCTGTTCTGTTTATTTACTGTTTATTTGAATAGGGACAAATACAAAAAAATCTGTATCATAGTGTTTATAGCCAAGGCTAATTCGCAACACCAGTCCCTAGAAGGGCTTTTAACAATCAAGAGAAAAGAAAAAATGACAGTGAATACAATAAAATGTCAATGTTGTGACAATAAAAAAAACAAGTTTCTTTTTAAAATGCATTATCATATTATTTTAGTTAAAACTCATATATAACTACAAATAACTAATGTTAGGGAAATCTCTTAATGTTTTGTTGCGCATTTCTGAAATAAAAAAAATAAATAAAAAAATATCGGTCGATATATCGGAATATCGGATTTTAAAACCAAAAAAATATTTGTATCGTATCGGCTTTCAAAATCCAATATCGGTCGGGCTCTAGTAAGCAATAGAGCTGCTACACACTTCCTGATTCAGTTCTGATTCACCAGCTCTCTATGTGATTCGGAATCATTTGGGTGTATTAAAGAGATTGGAGGTAATAAATCTGTCCATTTCCCAAAATATGTTCCCAAGCATGTGGAAACCAGCTATTGTTATGCTAGTTTTTAAAAGTGGTGATCCTCATTCCATTTCAAACTACCGGTTCTGTTTAATGAAATAATTTTGATTCACTAAACAGAACCGGTTTCTTAAAGAGTAATTGTGAATTGAATCATACTGGCTGAGATTTTAACAAACTATTAGATTGTATTAGATTGCAATTAATTAGAAAAAACATAATTTTACCGAGCCCCAGTAAGCAAGCGCCTAGCAACCGCAGATCAGTGCGCTCAGAACACCTTAGCAACTGCTTAGCAATCCATCAGCAACACCTTAGCATTATATCGTCAAGCACAGGCAAACATCACATACGTTTTCTTGAAAACTAAATGTAAATCTAAAGCAGTTGTTAATGCAATTAATTATATCATTATTAACTAGCTCTGCTCAGTAGGCGCTAATATTTGTGCAATATGTGTAGTGCCCCTCGCATCCCAGTCGTTATGAAAAAAACATGCTTCCAGCTACTGTCTTCATCAATTATGACTGGTGTTGCTGCTCTTCAGAGACTTCCGCCATGAGAAATCAGCGTTTCAACTGCGAGATTGTATTGAAATCCAACCTTTTGATCTTTTTCCCACTCCAGACGGAGTCTCAGATGGTTGGTCTCAGCTCAGAGGCGGCGTCAACGGCCACAGCCCGGGCCTCGAGGACGAGCCGGGCCTCGATCTCCAGCAGCAGATGAAGGACGACACCCCCGTGAACCCCTACGACAGCGGCACCGAGGGCTCCGACCCTACTAACCCTTACCCAGCATGCAACGGCACCGAAGAGAAAGAGCCCAGTCCTCCGTCCCCTGCCGCCACAGACGGTAATGGACCTTTGATTTGTGGCGTTGTTGAGTCACAGTGCCCTAGGGTGCAGGATCAAGAGAGCCCCACGACGGAGCTGAACGGCTCTGTTGAGGGCCCCAGAGTGGAGGTGGGCCTCACCATGGAGGTGGATCCCAGCGCGCAGGCGGTCACAGAGGAGGAGAGCCTGAAGGACGGTCAGTGCGGAGCTCTCGCTGGAGGAACGACCCTCTCTTTAATTCTCTGTTTGCGCCTTACTAACTGCCCTCCCTCTCTCTCTCTCTCCGCGTCTGTGTGTTTCCTACAGTCTCCTAACACTGAACTGGTTTTGCTAATATACTAAAACAATCTGATTTTGCTGTGTTTGAAGGAGTAGTTCACTTTTGAAAAAACTTTTGCTGAAAATGTACTCACCCCTATGTCATCCAAGATGTCCACGTCTTTATTTCTTCAGTCGAAAAGAAATTAAGGTTTTTGATGAAAACATTCCAGGATTTTTCTCCATATAATGGACTTCAATGGGAACCAAACGGTTCAAGGTACAAAAGACAGTTTCAGTGAAAACTGCAAACTGTTCGAAATCAAAACGAACGAATCTTTTTCCGAGTCATTTGGGTCATTCAACAAACGAAATGAATGAATTGACTCGGAAAAAGATTTGTTCATTTTGATGAACTAGTTCGAACAGGAGAACGTGCAAAACAGAACAGAACAAGACGAGCATTTGAGCTTCTAAAACTTAAACTTTGTTATTTATTTATTAAATGAGCGATCGTTTCACTTGATAAGACCCTTATTCATCGTCTGAAGTCATTTAAAGCCCTTTGAACAGTTTGTAGTTTGCACTGAAACTGTCTTTCGGACCTTGAACCGTTTGGACCCCATTGAAGTCCATTAGATGGTGAAATGAGTGTTTTCATCAAAAACCTAAATTTCTTTTCAACTGAAGAAAGAATGACATGAACATCATGGATAACATGGGGATGAGTAAATTATCAGCAAAAGTTTTTTCAAAAGTGAACTACTCTTTAATGGCAGTATTAATCCAGGAAAGGGACAGTTCACACACAACATGCTTTCGATGAAGTAGTGGTGGGAGTTATGATCAAAATCTTGTATCAAGATATGAGTAATTTTACTTCACGATAACGATATAGTTAGTTATTTTTGCTTTTAAATAAGGTTTTTAATGATATTGATATGAACATATTTCATACCCTTGAAATTTCATAATTATTATCACCATTTTCAATATCATTTAAAAAACTAATACTAGCCCCCCCCAAAAAACTCTCAAGCTCACTGAAGACCAGTAAAGTGATAAATTAAATAAACCTAACTGAAAAATTTCAAGCATAAATAAGAAATTCTATAAATATGAATAAAACTCTGCATAGGCTTCACTATATAAATAAAATATACATTTATTCTTATTACAGTTACGAAACCGATTCAGTCAAGAGCAGTGAGAGATTGTTTTAGTTTGCTGTTGTTTGATCAACACTAATAACAACAGTGCGTTTGGACGCTGTCACTTTAAGACCGGCTACACGCATCCATTATACTCGTGCGTTTTCTTTACTTCCGTTCAGACAAATTATTATTTTTACACAGGTATTAATATTTCACCGTTCTAGCCCATTTGGGCGTGAAAAAGCAGTCAGTTCAGTTTACACGTGCTCTACGAGCAGCGGCTTCATGCCGAAATGAGTGCTCTTGATGCTTATTACGGTTTAAAATCACCTATTCATAAATGACATTGTTAAAAGATGCATGCATTGCAAACGATAAGCTTTCGTGACCGCACAGCAACATCTCGTGACCTGAGCGTCACCACGATAGAGAAGATGGTCTTAAATCTCTACCAGTCTCTTTTCCAGTGTTTTAATGCAGAAGCCTCAGAGCAAACCACAGCAGAAAAAGGTCATGACCCAAGCTGTCCAAGAGCTCAGGAGCAGTTTATTAAAGCTGTCAGCTGATCTGACACATTTCTTGTTCTTTGTAATGAGGTTGTGATGTTTTCCCCAGCCACATAAGTGTATGTTCTTCTCTCTGAGTGTTAGACAAGCACAGTCATGAGGGTATTTCTATTTCATCAAACATTCACAGCAAGATAAACTTCAGATTCTTGAGCAAGCTTACATGAATCTATCTATCGTTCTATCTATCTGTTTGTCTCTGTGTGTCTATCTAAATATATTTGTCTATATCTCTATTTATCTCTACGTAAAAAATTCCTGCGGCGCGAATGAGGCGTAGAGCGCAGCGCGGAAGATGCCAATACGCCTCATTCGCGCGACAAGTTAATGCGAATTGAGCTTCTGCCGCGTTAAGCGCGAATGATTTAGTTAGTGCTATTTGTACATTAACGCGTTTGACGCGAATTCGCGTCTGCCGCCCAAGTTGAAAAATCTGATCTTTGGCGTCAATTTGCGCCACGTTAAAGGGTTAGTTCACCCAAAAATGAAAATTAAGTCATTAATTACTCACCCCCATGCTGTACCAACCCCGTAAGACCTTCGTTCGTCTTCGGAACACAAATGAAGATATTTTTGATTAAATTTGAGAGCTGTATAACTACCACATTGGCTCCTAAGGGACTGCCTCTTGACGGCCCAGAAAGTCAATGAAGAAAATGTTTAAATATCCCAAGTGACTACCGTGGCTCAACTATATGTTTATCAAGCGACGCGAATACTTTTTGTGCGAAAAAACAAACAAAAATAACGAGTTTATTCGACTATTTCTTTTCTTCCTTGTTGGCCTGAACGAGACTTCCTTATAGATTTCCACGACGCATGCGCGAGAATTGCGATCTGAAGTAGTGTAAGCTGGTGTAAGCAGTTTGCAATTCTCACGCATGCGTCGTGGAAATCTAAGAAAGTCTCGTTCTGGCCTACAAGGAAGAAAAGAAATAGTCGAATAAACTCGTTATTTTTGTTTGTTTTTTCGCACAAAAAGTATTCTCGATAGATGTTTTTATTCTGCTGCTGATATTGATTAATAGAGAGCTGCTTCTATTAGACTCAACATCCTACAGAGCTTTATAAATCAGCAAACACTGAACCTCATAAGAGCCGACACTGAGTGTGTGTGTGTGTGTGTTATTGACTCTAAATCGTCTTTCTCCTGCTTCTGTTTTACTGCAGCTAAGAATGCTGCGGGAAACCTGCTCCTTAACCCCCTGGAGCCGCTGAACTCGGAGAAGATCCAGGTGAAAATCGCTGACCTGGGAAACGCCTGCTGGGTGGTGAGTCTGGAGTTTTCAACACATGTATAACAAAAAAAACAGCTCAATCAGAGAGTGATAGTCCACCCAAAAATGTCATTTATATTTAGCCTGGTTGGTTGATACATTAGTTGAATTTACTAGGGCTGTAGTCAACCAAAGAAATCCTTAGTCGACCAAAGTCGAGTCCTGCGCAACGATTAGTCGACTAAAAAAAAAAAACCGTGATGTTTTGATTAAACATTTTTTAAACAATTGTCATTGAGCATTTATAAAATAACAACGAAAAAACATCACAAATAAATAAAACTATAATAATAATACAATTCTTTGAAAATTAAGTGATTTTTTAACTGCAAAAAGAGAAGAGCTCTGTTCTCGGTCTATAGTAACAGTCACAATCGCGCACCTGACCACACCACACGCTGCAAAACATATAACTGCTATCTGCCACATCATGAAAAATCCCAACAAAAGCTCTCGTTTATACAGGCTTTATATTCTTCTTTACTTTCAAAGCTATGGGTTAACTTTAGTCCTGACGATCAAGGCGTTTTAAACAACACACAAAAAACCCAAATAACTTAAAAACAATCCTAATAATAGGCTGTAGGACCGCGTATAGGTTTATTTTCGTTTTGTTGCATTATTTAGGCTATTTTCAAATGCGTCAAGTGTACAAATAAAAACGAAAACATTAAGAAAACACAATCTATTGAGTCAGCATGATAAAGCCATTAAAAGGCTGCTTGCGTCTTTTGCGCGCTCAAGTTCGATTTCAAATGTAGGCGCGCGACTTGCGCGCTCATAATGGCAACGCGATCGCCTCCCTCCACAGTCTTGTCGTCTTTGTTTTAAAATGCAGCCAGACAAAAGATTTATATTTCCTGGACATTTTGTCGACTAAAGCCAAAACAAGCAGCGTTCTAACTGAATGAACACAGCATCCCTTACCGAGCGCGAGCAGCAGCGCAGCCAGCCACAGGTGCGGTTCCCGAGTGTATTATGTGTGTGCGCTAAACTGTGGCGCAGTTACAAAAATAGCCTAAATTAAAGCATTTTAAAGTTGGGGACAAAGCATAGGCTAATTATATTTAGAATACAGTATTAAATAACTGCTTATAAATGAATAACTATCAAGGAGTAAATCATTGAAAAATTCTTTCTATTGGTAAAAAAAAACAAAACAACTGCAACTGGTCGACCAATAAGAATGTCAGTCGACCAAGACGGCATCGACCGATTAGTCGACTAAACGACTAAAGTTGACAGCCCTAGAATTTACTGATATCTTCATGGGTTTTCAGTGGTTGGTTCCTCCTAATTTAACTGGTTTGTCGTCATCAGCATAAGCACTTCACAGACGATATTCAGACGCGGCAGTATCGCTCTCTGGAGGTGCTGATTGGATCAGGATACGGGACCCCAGCTGACATCTGGAGCACAGCCTGCATGGTGCGTTTATATAAGAAACACTGTTTTTGATTCTGATATATGGGATAAAACTCCGCTAGTGAAGTGTGCCGTTCCAAAACATCCAGGTTTTGAGTCTCTCTTAGTGAGATGCCTGGTATAGAGCCAGTGTTGTAGTACTCGAGACTCGGACTCGGTCTCGAGACCATATTTTAATGGTCTTGGTCTTGTCATGGACTCGTGTCCATTTGGACTCGGAATTGACTCGTACTCGAACATTTTTTTTTAGGACTCGGAATTATTCCCGAGTCCACTCGAGTTCAATTCAAAATATTTTTCATGATTATTAATGTATGTTAATAAAATATTTCTTTAAATTGATTGACACGCCCAGTGATTGGTGATTTTCTAGTGTGCAACTGCGCATGACAAATTGTCATAAAAAAATTATTTTAACACCACCTACTATGTGGCCTTTTTACCCTAAACTGATCATATTTTTTAAACTCTAAGTAAATTCAGTAAAAAAAAAAAAAAAGAATTTCTCTAAGTAAATAAAAGTAAATTAGGTAATCAACCCTCACTGGTCTCGGTCTCGACTCGGACTCGACTCTCTCTGGTCTCGGTCTCGACTCGGACTCGACTCTCTCTGGTCTCGGTCTAGACTCGGACTCGAGTGAGGTGGTCTCGACTACAACACTGTATAGAGCACCAACTTTCCATGACCCAAATAGCTTTCCATGTGGAAACTTGACTGAGTTTGGTGTTAGCCTGTTGCTAAAGTAATGACCCTATACTTAAAGGGATACTTCAGGATTTAGCATTAAGCTTTGTATTAGTAGGAAACCTGAATTACCGTGCTTTCCACCCTCATATCCCCCCGAGACGAGAGATTTATGTATTTTTTGTCTGGGAAATCCTCCGATGACCCAATAATCGTTATTTTGAGTCATCAGAGGATGTTCTGTCCAGAGGCTAAAGACTACAGTCAGTATTCGGGTCTGTCCCGCATGTCCTCAACCCGCCCATAGAGGGTGATCTCACTCACAGAATGAACACATAGTGTCGGCCATCTTTTTTTGGAAGCTAAGGGGATAGTTCACTTTGAAATAAATTTTTGGTATGTTTTAGCTTACCTCAAGGGCATCCAAGATGTAGGTCTTTGTTACCACAGTATTTTCAATTTTGATATTTTTAGGTCAAAGCGTTCTTGTCTGTCAGTCATATAATGGAGGTCTATGGTCACCACCTCAAAGAGCATGCACAGAGAAGTCCAAATTAAACATGATTTAATGACTCGTAAATGTAAGTACACATCATTAGCCTAAGACACGAAACGAGCGGTTTGTGTAAGAAAAATAACAGTATTTATATAGTTTTTACCTCTTGTAACCACAGCCACGTCCATGTGATCTGGTTACAAGTGGTAAAAATACATTTTCTGGCTTCTCTCAGTCTAGAAAGCTCCAAATTCAAATATAATTTCACATTTCTTATGACCCATTTTAAATACACATTCATCTTTCCAGAGGTGAAGTATCCCGTTAAGTTGTACTCCAAAATTCCAAAATGAAATTTTCTTTAATATTTTGTTATGGTAATAAACAGTAAAGTGAGGTTAAACTCCATCTGTATCAGCATTTCAAGCCCGCTGCGTAACGAAAGAGTCTTGTCACGTTGTGGCGGCTTCAGTTCGGGCAGGGGTGAGAAGGTTGGTTTGGCCTTTTAGATAGCAACCTGCCATCTAGAGAACTGGATACTAGGAACGCTGTGTCCGCACACACATATATTGGTCTTCTCAAAGTGTGTGTCTTTCTAGGCATTTGAGCTGGCGACAGGGGATTACCTGTTTGAGCCTCACTCCGGAGAGGATTATTCCAGAGATGAAGGTAATTACTCTTCCACAGGTTGCCAGGGTTCACACACATTTTTACCAATACATTTCCATGACTTTCCCATTTTATTTTGAGGCAATATTCATGACAGTCTTTGTATACTGGCCAAATAAGAATAAAAAACATGTTTAAATTAGTGCTGTCAAACGAGTAAAATAATTAATCACGATTAATCGCATTAATGTCAGTTAACTCGTGATTAATCGCACATTTTTATCTATTCTAAATGTCTTTTGATTTCTTTTTGTTACATTATTTTTTTTCTCATTTTAATGCTCTTATCAACATGGAAAAGTGGATCGGCTTGTTTAGTGCAAATGTTTATTTATTTATTTATTTTATTTTTTACGTAACGTTACTATTTGGCCGGCTCGCAAGCCGAAACGAGTGTGTGTGGCACAAAACGTCCTCACGCTGCGCTCTGAAACCCATTCATTTCAATGGCTTGCGCCGCGCGAGGACGTTTTTTTTGCTTCTTCGACCAAAACGCAAGCAGATCTAGACCGTAAACAAAACAACAGGCACGCCGCAAACACACGTTTGGGCTTGTGAGCCGGCTTTGAGTGGATGACGAGCGCGAGACGCCAAAATGGATCAGGACGCATGCGGCGTCCTGTTGCAAAAGCATGTGAAAAAACGACAAAGTTTGCTAGGACAAAAAGACCGTTAATCGCGCGATAAAAAAATTAACGCCGTTAATAACGGGTTAAACTGACAGCCCTAGTTTAAATGTATCATAGATCTAAAATCAATGACTATTATTGCTAATCAATTGCTTGCTATTTTTAATAAATTAAAGCTGTGACTGTGCCAGAGGTTTCCCCACGTCATGCGATGCCCGAATGTGTTGAAATTTGTTTTAAAAATATTAGCAATTAAACCAGGGCATGAATTTTGTTTTGGATGATGTAATTAATTGAAAACATATATTTTTTAACAATACAATTACCTCGGGTAAATCCTAAATGCTTGCTCTGTGTACTGTATGTGTTTTTACTTTAGAGTAATTTTTGCACAATATCGTACAGGGAAGCTTGAATTGAATTGACAAAGTCAGAAAAATAAAAACAAGCAGTTGCACAAATAAATACTATAGAATAAATAGAAATGAACTGGGGTTTTTATGCACTGGGCAGATCTAATAGTAGTGTTCAGGTACAGAAATACAAAAAAAAAATAAGTGCACAAATGTGAAATAATACTGGATAGTTTCACTGTAAATTAAAAACAGACTGTTTACATTTGAAGACACAACAAACTTTGTTGACGAGGATACTCACCAAGACCAACATTTTGAGATAATTGTGTTTTTGTCCATTTAAGCACAATATGCCACAGAAAATGTGGTTCTTGCGAGCTGTTTGCGATGTGCGCACGATTTGGACGTGACTGAGAGCGCACAGAAAAGTTAAGCACTGTATTAAAAATATTGCTTGGAATCACTTAAAAAAAACTTGAATTTTTAAATTGACAAGACTTAAATAGATGTGCAAATGATAAACTTTTGTGACGATGCAACACTGTCCTGATTGGCCAATTGTCCGGAAACCTGAGCGAAAGTCTTGTATCACTGTGTGCAGTGCAGACGCAAGTGCTGATGTAAAGCCGTTCGTGTCATAATAAGAGAGAAAGATATTTGTGAAACAAATTTCCATGACTTTTCCAGACAATGACTTTTCCAGGTTTTTTACGCCCATACGAACCCCATGGTTTGGATTCCGCCCACACAACTTCTCCAGACCCGCCGTGAATCAAAAAAGCTCTAACACATGAACAAACAGTTACGACGAGAGAACAAATCACACTATGCCTATTAATTAGCACTTGAACGAGAGCCATTGCAAGTTTACAAATGACTCCCAATGCATCCATCTCTCAAGCGCAGTGTAATATTTGAGCTGTCATTACGGAGGGGAATCGCTGGAGAGGTTGTGTCCTCTAAGCTGTGTTCAGACCGCCAGCAAAAATCATTTTTTTTGTATGTCCAGATTTGATCAAGATGGGTTTTTGAAAGTCTGGACAGCAAATTTGGTTCACATAATATACTGAGGTCGACATTTCCCCAAACACGCTGATCCAGCCGACCAATCAGAACACACTGTGCTTATCAGAAGGCGGGGCTTCATAGAGACAGGAACTAAACAGAGTGTTACTGACAGACTGGGAATAGAGGAGCCACAACTATGGAGAATATTTATGAAATAATGTGTTTTTTGAACATTCAAGCATAAAATCCTTTTCTAGTAGAGCCCAAAAATCAAAATCAGTACCCTCTGATGGTCCTCGGTCACAAGTTATGACTGAATAATTTTCTGTTTTGAATTTTAAAAAATCATAGCTTCATAGGAAGGTTATGATACTTGGTGACTTTTCTTGCATTTGGTATGTGAATACAAAAAAAAATTGAAATCATGATCCGAGCATGCTAAGTCTTTGGTCAAAAATGACCAACCCATAGGAAATTTGGACATTTGAATGGGAAATTTACAAAAACACAAAAGTTCTCTGAATTTTTGTACAATCTACAAATCGGCCACGATTCTAAAAGACAGTACACCGCAGTAAAGGGGTGACACTCTACAACATCAAGAGTGCAAAAAATTCACACACACACATACAAACACACTTTTATACACATACACACCAATAAATTCAGATTTTAAAAAAATCTGTTTTGAATTGTTTAAAATCACAGCTTCATCTGAATTTTACGAAACTTTGTGACACTTCTGGCATTGGGGATGTGAACACAAAAAAAATTGCGTTCGTGGTCCGAGCATGCTAAGTGGTCGTAAAAAATTAGTCACGATTTTGGTCTTCGGTCAAAAATGACCCCCATAGGAAATGAATGGGAAACACTTTTTTTATCACTATTTCTAAAAAAAAAATTAAAACTTAATAAGAAATCATTTTTAAGATTGTTTCAAATATATATTTAAATCCTCCACACACAAAAAAATTGGAATAGATGAAGTTTTATTTTTATGTGTCCGGCGGTCACTTCTGACTGGGAATGCTCAGGACGTGACTCCTAAACGAAGACCATCAGAGGGTTAATATATGCTCTTTCAAAAATTCAAATAAAGAGAAAGGCCCATTATGTCCTCTTTAATATACAGGTACAATAGGACTTGTTTTGTTCACTAAATTCAAGGACAAACATTCAAGGTTTTATCAGACCAATTCAAGTCAATAGTTTTAAAAGTTCCATCTAATGCTTGTAGTAAATGGTTGTCTTTTGTGAACAGATCACATCGCGTTGATTATCGAGCTGCTGGGGAAGATTCCTCGTAAACTCATCATGAATGGCAAATACTCCAAGGAATTTTTCACCAAGAAAGGTACATCTGTCAATAGACACACGTGTCACATGAGTAATCGCTCAGCTAATGTGTTTCACTTACTCACAGTGTTCAATGTCATAGATTGATTAACGAGGTATGTCAGCGCTGCCATTAATGGGATGGCCAAACATTTTTGGGAGCGTGCGTAAATGTCACTATTCTGAAACTCATAGTTCTCACTTTAACTTTTAATTGGATGTGTCCATCCATTTGTTTGTGTGCTAGGTGACCTAAGGCACATCACCAAGCTGAAACCGTGGGGTTTGCAGGACGTGCTGGTGGAGAAGTACGAGTGGGCCCGAGACGAAGCCCAGAACTTCGCGGACTTCCTCATCCCGATGTTAGACCTCATCCCAGAGAAAAGAGCCACGGCTGCCGAATGCCTCCGTCACTCCTGGATCGCCTCCTAGTGGCCAAAACCACACACAAACACACACACACATGCGCACTTCTCTGAACTCATGAATGCTCACCACTGACAGACGCTGTCTTAAGAGCCGTTCCTGGTGTCCTGGCAGAAATTAGCCGCAAGGACGAGAAGGTCCGGTCAAGCAGATCTAATCTGAAGTTGTTCGTCGTTGCTTTTTTACGTAATTTCAGTGGTGATTTCTCTAACAATCACTTTTCTATCAGTTTCCGTCATATCACAGGATGGTTTGAAACGTGTCCGGGTTGATTTGTCTTCTCGACAGGTTGGACTTTGTCAACTTAGTGTCCATTTTCTTAAAAGCAAGAGTGTTTGGAGTAAAACGGACTCAGTAGCTGATTGTAGTTTTTCTTCAGTGTTTTAACAAACGATGTTTTCCTTGTCTTCACAGAGGGTTTCACATCCATGTCTGAATGAAGGGAGCATGAAGGGACATTATTGAAGTTCTGAGTGTCTTCAAATTGAATGTGAGCTACCGTACAGTGCAGGAGAAACACACACATGTAGATTTACCACAGAGGGCAAAAATAAAAGGTTAGAATTTCCCATTTTGATTTTAGGATTATCATGGTTAGAATAACTCGTCGTATAACAGTAATAATGACCTTTAATATGTGAATGCCAGGGAGGAGTTTTGGGATCAAGGTTTTTTTGAGTAACATAATCTAAAATCAGTGAGAACGTTTCACATTGTGTACATACTCATACCAAAGAGTTGGTTCGTCACACGATCAGTGTTGTACAGTCTTAAGCCCCATTATTTGTGTACAGTTTTGTTATAAATGAATGGCTTAAGAAAAATGTTTAAGAATCACTGATTCGGAGATGCCTTGAAATGAATCTGTGCATCTCTTGATGCTTTTTCTTCCCAGTGTTGCTTCAAGCAATATTAGTTTTTGTCCTAGTTTAACTTTGAAAGGCCTTCGCGTTCTCTTGGATAAGCCAGTTTCGTTTGAGCTTGATCACAAACATCATCCTCTGCTTCTCTGCTCTCTGTTTTCATGAATGTCTCTGCTTTTGCTTGTTCAGCACTGAACTCAAATTGTTTCTGTAGTAACTTTAAATAAAGTTTTTGAAATGGCTTTTGGGACTTCAAAGTGTATGTAGTTTAGATTGACGGCAAAAAACGTACATTGACAAGAAGTGAAAGCCAATAGAACGTTTCATTGCAACACCAGCATCCGCCATTTTGGGGTGAAAGCGGCTCGGCGGTCATATATTATACATATATTTAGTCCAGTGCAGAGGTCATTTTTAGGTTGAAATGATTAGGTGATTATTTTAACTCACAACAGTTAACGTTATACCAGATAAAAAGAAGTTGCTACGTAACCAGGCTTTCCCCCCCCCCCCACATAACTTGAGACAGGGAAGTTAATTAATTATATTACTGTCTACTTTAAGTGTGACTGGTAAGAATAAAGTGATATCAGTTCATAAAGTTATAATAACCTTAGACCGTTTCCAGGAGGTACACATAACGTTACTTACAAATTAAGTTATCAATGAAATAAATGAATTCAGCAAATAAATGTAATTGTACTAAAATGTAAATGTTGGACAATAAATATATAACACCAATAGAATAGCTTTACAGTAAACTGTTTTTTTTTCTTCAGTTTTATCTTATATTAATGAGCGTTAAAGCTAGACTATGTCAACAACAACAAAAAAAACAGCCACTGTCCAAAGTGGCAATTAAAGTTACACAGCAATGCATCATGTTCTATAAGATCATCATGTTTGTAGCATGATTCAGGGGATTAAAACGTACACAATATATTTCAGGCCTAGTGGAGCTGGTAACTAATAATAGTAGTAAAGGTGTAAAGTTGATTAAAATGGAAATATTCACTAATGCAAGAAAAACTACCTCAAAAAACTGTTATCTGTGGTGTTGTCCAGTAACTCCAGTTGGAATTTTCACCCCAAAATGGCGGCCGCGCCACCTAGTGGCTGTTACCAAAAAAGCATCAGAGTTTCGCCTATTGTTCTTCTATACTCTTTGTTAACGGTAACACTTTACAATATGGTTTCATTTGTTAACAAACTAACAATGAACAATACTTTTAATAATAAAATCCAAAGTTGTATCCCTTAATGTTAATGCAGTGTGAACTACTATTAACGAGGCTAATTAATGCTGTACAGATACAGTACATTGATCATTGCTAGTTTGTTAGTTAATGCATTAATTAATGTTAACAAATGAGACCTTAAAGGATTAGTTCACTTTTGAAAAAACTTTTGCTGATAATTTACTCACCCCCATGTCATCCAAGATGTCCACGTCTTTCTTTCCTCAGTCGAAAAGAAATTTAGGTTTTTGATGAAAACATTCCAGGATTTTTCTCCATATAATGGACTTCTATGGGAACCAGACAGTCCAAGGTTCAAAAGACAGTTAATAACAGTTTCAGATGCAGCTTCAAATGTCTTTAAACGATACCAGACGATGAATAAGGGTCTTATCATGCGAAACGATCGGTTATTTCAAAACTTATTCCAAAAATGTAACTTTTCTAAGGACAAATGCTAGCCTTGCTCTATTCTGTGAGGGGCGTTTGCAACGTCACGTAATACGTAATTACGTCCAAAAGGTCACGGGCGACGTAGCCGAAAGTACAGAGTCAGTGTTTACAAGTTGAACGCATAGGTTGAACGTGCAAACTAGCTCAAACACCGTTTACAAAAAAGGAATTAAAAGGAAAAACAACGATGTCGGACGATTTTGATTCTGAACTTCCGGCTACGTCGCCCGTGACCTTTTGAACGTAATTACGTATTACGTGACGTTGCAAACGCGCCTCAGAGAATAGAGCAAGGCTAGCATTTGTCCTTAGAAAAGTTACATTTTTGGAATAAGTTTTGAAATAACCGATCGTTTCGCATGATAAGACCCTTATTCATCGTCTGGTATCGTTTAAAGACATTTGAAGCTGCATCTGAAACTCTTATTAACTGTCTTTTGGACCTTGAACCGTTTGGTTCCCATTGAAGTCCATTATATGGAGAAAATCCTGGAATGTTTTCATCAAAAACCTTAATTTCTTTTTGACCGAGGAAAGAAAGACGTGGACATCTTGGATGACATGGGGGTGAGTAAATTATCAGCAAAAGTTTTTTCAAAAGTAAACTAATCCTTTAATGTAAAGTGTTACATGATTAACTTTGATTCATATCACAAAATAACAGCATGTCCCATTTCATCTCTGAATAAATGAAGTGCACGTTGATTTTAATTTGTGGAAGACTGTTGTAAAGCGAGTTAGAGCTTTCATGTCTTCACAGAATGATTATAGCACAGGTATAGATTTTTATTATTAATAAAGCCATTTACAAGAACAACACAAATAGCATTTCTGTAAAGGCACATTTCTGATTCAGGAGATTCGGAGCGGCACTAAAACGTGTGTGTGATGGTCTCTTACTAGACGTGAGCATTTAAATTAAAGGTAAAAAGACTTGATTCAGTCATGAATGGCTGTGCTTTTAAGCGAATTGGTTGAGTGAGTGATTCAATGGCTATCCTATCAATATGGGCCAACATTTCTAAAGAATGCTTGTTGAATCAATGCCACGTAGAATTAAGGTGAAAGGGGGTCAAGCACAGTATTAGTGTGGTGTTCCTCATAATCCTTTATGTGAGTGTATAATCCATTCAAAATTTGAATTAAACTTTAGTTTTGCTGCATTAGGTAAGAGAATGTTAATTTATTATACAAGATGGCTGCCGTGCCAAATTGTGCAAATAGTATGCTTGCTTTTCTGTTTAAATTATAATGGTTTGTGAACATACAGATGCTTTAATAGCAAATCATTTATGATGATGTGTAGATGTTATATTTGTGAAAAATATTTCATGAAATTCTTTTTAAATGTGTTTTCGAAGGCTGTATCTCGGCTGGTTTGAAGGGAGCCTTCGCTTCACGTTCTTCATTCCGCCTGTTTTGAAGGATCCGTTATAAGTGTATCGTTTGTCTCCTCCAATCGCCCACAATCCTTTGCACACATTCCATACAGAGAAATAATTAGCAGAGTTTGTCCAATTTCACTGTCATTCAAGAAAAATATATTTTGGATATAAAGTCATTGTTTTCTTTTGTTTAGTTGTAATTTAACCACGTAATGCTAAGCTTGTTGTTCATGTGTGTAGATTAGTGTTGGAGATAAGGACCGAAGGACTGTGAGGTTGCCCATCCCTGATCTATGGTCACACGTGATACAAATTCACAGGTCAAAGTTCACCAAACCAAGCAAAGTGCAAACCTTCTTCACTCTTCCTTCGCTCTCTAAACCATCTAACTAGCAGAAAAAGCCACTGAATGAGTTTACGAATTACAAATATTTGAGTCACTGCTATATCACATAAATAATAATCAGCTCAGATCTTTCTGGTTTACCGATTTAATTTTTTACTAAACTCAAAAGTGATTTTTTTTAAACAAAAGCTCTTAACAAAATACCTCAATTTGGCCATGGTCTCAAAATATAAAATATATTTAAGAAGTTTACATAAAAATGTTAGTAAACTGAAAGGTGGTAACACCCCTTTACAGACATTGAGGATGATTGTCCTTCATCTTTCAGAGATGGACAGATAGTGTGTCGAGCCTGATGATGTGCAGAAGTCTTCATGCTTCCTCTAAAAAGAAAGAAAACAGATATATTAGTTTATCAACAGCATTCACCTCAGTGTATGAGGAATATAGCACCGGATTGACATGATAAATAGTGTTTTGCAGAGTTGTTCAAGTGGATAATCGCACTAATGAAAGGTGCACACACATCCGGCGCAGATAATACACTTGTTTTTGCTAGCACTGCACGCTTGAAGAGGGTTCTGGGATTACAGAGTGAACTGCCGTGGACAAAAAAGATATCCTATATGCACATTCAGCACGTCTCTTTGGACTTCAATTTTGCTAAACGACACAAGATACCGGCTTGCTCCACCGATGCTATTTTAAACATGCATGCTCCACTGCTCATTTCTTCTGTCAATCGTTTAGTAACACGCCCAAATCTGCTGGATTCATACCTTTCTTGTCATCCACCTGGAAGTCCTCTGGCAGCAGTTTGTCTTGCCGGTTTCCCAGTACGAAGGCCAGGAAGGATAATATGAGGGAGTCCATGATGCTGATGATGGCCAGGATATACGCCCAGCGCACCGTACAGTTCCCCAGTGTGTATTTATCCGTCCGCTGCCCACACATCCTCTTCACCTCTTCCGAGTCCCAGCCGTCCGGGTAGATCATGCAACCAACCACCATGCAAGTCGCTGAATATCAAAAAAGATGCCCAGTCAGGTCAATATTACAAAAAGATTTTCATTTTTGTTTAGGAAATATGGGCTATACAACGTTTATTGCGGTCCTCAAATTGGATTGGCTAAGTGGCGTTTAGCACTTTTCCCTCTTTGAATCACTCCGCTTGTGTTCGCCTGTTCCAGAGACAGACGTTTTCAGTGACGGTTATGTGTTTTCAGGGTGACAGAAGTTTTCAGGGACCGTTTCTGCAGGTTACGTTGTTACGCCAATAGCCAGTAGAACCTTATTGTAGTACACAAGATCCAGGGGGCGGAGTTGGATCCAGATATATAGGTGGTGGAGATGGGTAGAATTAGGGGTGGGGTTAGGCATCAGGGGGTGGAGCTGAATAAGATTAGGGGTGAGGTCAGGGGATGGAGATGGGTTTAAGGGTGGGATTAGGGATCAGGTGGTGGAGATGGGTAAGATTAGGGGTGGGGTCAGGGGATGGAGATGGGTTTAAGGGTGTGGTTAGGGATCAGGTGGTGGAGATGGGTAAGATTAGGGGTGGGGTCAGGGGATGGAGATGGGTTTAAGGGTGGGATTAGGGATCAGGTGGTGGAGATGGGTAAGATTAGGGGTGGGGTCAGGGGATGGAGATGGGTGGGTTTAAGGGTGGGGTTAGGGGTCAGGGGATGGAGATGGGTAGAATTAGGGGTGGGGTTAGGCATCAGGGGGTGGAGCTGAATAAGATTAGGGGTGAGGTCAGGGGATGGAGATGGGTTTAAGGGTGGGGTTAGGGATCAGGTGGTGGAGATGGGTAAGATTAGGGGTGGGGTCAGGGGATGGAGATGGGTTTAAGGGTGTGGTTAGGGATCAGGTGGTGGAGATGGGTAAGATTAGGGGTGGGGTCAGGGGATGGAGATGGGTTTAAGGGTGGGATTAGGGATCAGGTGGTGGAGATGGGTAAGATTAGGGGTGGGGTCAGGGGATGGAGATGGGTGGGTTTAAGGGTGGGGTTAGGGGTCAGGGGATGGAGATGGGTAGAATTAGGGGTGGGGTTAGGCATCAGGGGGTGGAGCTGAATAAGATTAGGGGTGAGGTCAGGGGATGGAGATGGGTTTAAGGGTGGGGTTAGGGATCAGGTGGTGGAGATGGGTAAGATTAGGGGTGGGGTCAGGGGATGGAGATGGGTGGGTTTAAGGGTGGGGTTAGGGATCAGGGGTGGAGATGGGTAAGATTAGGGGTGGGGTCAGGGGATGGAGATGGGTTTAAGGGTGGGATTAGGGATCAGGTGGTGGAGATGGGTAAGATTAGGGGTGGGGTCAGGGGATGGAGATGGGTGGGTTTAAGGGTGGGGTTAGGGGTCAGGGGATGGAGATGGGTAGAATTAGGGGTGGGGTTAGGCATCAGGGGGTGGAGCTGAATAAGATTAGGGGTGAGGTCAGGGGATGGAGATGGGTTTAAGGGTGGGGTTAGGGATCAGGTGGTGGAGATGGGTAAGATTAGGGGTGGGGTCAGGGGATGGAGATGGGTGGGTTTAAGGGTGGGGTTAGGGATCAGGGGTGGAGATGGGTAGGTTTAGGGGGTGGGGTTAGAAGCCTGGGGGTGGAGACGGGTAAGATTAGGGATCAGGGTGGAGACAGGTAAGATTAGGGATGGGGTTAGGACCAGGTTGTGGAGATGGGTGGGGTTAGAAGTCAGGGGGTGGAGACGGGTAAGATTAGGGATGGGGTTAGGATCAGGTTGTGGAGATCGGTGGGGTTAGAAGCCAGGGGGTGGAGACGGGTAAGATTAGGGGTGGAGTTAGGGATCAGGGGGAGGAGATGGGTAGGATTGGGGGTGGGGTTAGGGCTCAGGGGGTGGAGATGGGTAAGATTAGGGTTAAGGGTCAGGAGGTGGAGTTGGGTGGGGTTGGCTCAGGGGTGGAGACGGGTAAGATTAGGGGTGGGGTCAGGGGGCGGAGATGTGGGGGTTAGGGGTCAGGGGGTGGAGACAGGTAAGTTTAGTGGTGGGGTCAGGGGCGGAGATGTGGGGGTTAGGGGTCAGGGGGTGGAGACGGGTAGGATTAGGGGTGGGGTTAGGGATCAGGGGTAGGAGATGGGTAGGATTGGGGGTGGGGTTAGGGCTCAGGGGGTGGGTTAGGTAAGATTAGGGGTGGGGTCAGGAGTGGAGATGGGTATGTTTAGGTGTATGTAAGGTGGGAGGAGTTTGATCTGGATCCTCCCCCTGGACTTCGTGTTCTGCAGCTTCTTTTCAGTTTCAGCTTTAGTTTGGAATCGTTCAAAAGATCCGACTTAAAGAAATTATTACTTTTATTCAGATACATAAAATTGAACAAATGTTACAGTTAAGATGATCTATCTTTTAAACGAATGCTCTTTTTATCAGTTTCATCGAGTAAGATTCTTCAAAGAATCTTTTTAAAAGACAGTTTTCTACATTGATAATAATAAGAAATGTTTCTTGAAATCATCATATTACAATAGAATGAAGACCGTAATAGAGTAATGGCTGTTGAAAGTTCATAGAAACAATTTATGATCAAATAAATACATCCTTGAAGAGCATAAAAAACTAGTGTTTCTAGGTAATGGCATTTCTAAAAACCTATTTTCTGTTTATTGAGCCATAAAAGCTGAATATTCATAGGCATCATATTCAGAAAACATCAGCATGTTCGCTTGTGTGATATTTCTCAATAAAATGCAGTTATATTTTTCATTTATATATTTTTTATAGCTATTCTTCCCAAACAGTGCCAGAGTAAAACAGCAGATTACTCCTTACTCCCAATAGTTTGATCATTACTATTAAATCTGTCTTTAGACAATGGTGTAAATTGTTCAGGAATTATTGTATACTTTAATGTTTGAGTCCATACAGCAAATTAACTCTTAAAAACAAACCCGCTCTGAAATATATCCACTGGAGGAAAAGCATGACCTTGATTTCTCTTTTATCGTTGTCAGAAATACTCTCGACTATCAGAAATATTTTGCATTAGGACTGTTGCCTGGCAACTTCAGCCACACTTAACTCATCATTCATTATTCATATGACAATACACTCTCTGCTGGGCAGCTGGTGCTGCGCTGGATATTGCTTTACACACACACTCTCTCAGTTTCACACTCACTTTCTTTTAATGAGTATGCATTGCAAATGCATTGTTATGTAATTTGGTGTGATGGGAGGGTTATCTGTGTCCTCAGAGATTCATTATATGGGACCAGACTTAAAGCATTATATTTCACAAAGCAGTACAAATATATTCCACTAATACAGTAAAGCAGTGTCTAATCTGTCATGTGGAGCTATCCAGGGCGCTGAAGTCCTCGTGCGTTTCACAACACTGTCTCTACCGCCTCAAGAATCAAGATGAACGAGTTTTGAAGAGTTCAGTTCTTTATTATAACCTTCATATGCCATTAACACCCATTGTACTGATAAACAATCTGTCAAAAGATGTTTGTTTTTGATAATTGAAATAAAGCTGAAAATTACAATAAATAATTTTTGAAAAACGTAAATGAAAAATCTGAAATGTTCCCTTGTCAACTAACTGAAACAAATACAAAAAAAACGCAAATATTTCACAAGCAAAAATGAATACATAAAATTAAAACTAAAATATAAAAACAGGTTAATTCAAAATCTTGAGAAAAAAAAACTATGATATAAATAATATCTTATAATATTATAATAAGACAAGGACTGACCTTGTGCGACCTTTAATCGCAATTAATCTTTGCACAGCCCTAACTATAATATTATTACATTTCTTCATTTATGGTTTAATATTTTATTCTTTAATTATTAGGGCTGTCAAACGATTAATCGCATCCAAAATAAAAGTTTGTGTTTACATAACATATGTGGGTGTACTATATATATAATACACACACATGCATGTATATTGTAGAAAAAAATATAATATAAATTACATATGAATCTATATACATGAAAATATATTCT
>NW_024122002.1:1717358-1734858 GCF_016745375.1 Pimephales promelas | reverse complement strand
GTGAAGTTTCAACTCAAAATAGATCATTTTTTTACAGCATGTTTAAATTGTCATTTTTGGGGGCTCAGAAAAACACGCTGTTTGAGTGTGTGCCCTTTAAATGCAAATGAGCTGCTGCTGCAGCCGGCACAGGGGGCGGAGCTTCATTAGCTCGCGCTCAGTCTCTCAGGACAATTTCACCTCACAGAATGATGATAATATCAGAAACTCTCAGTGACGGTGTTCATTTCCAGTCGGACAATAATGCCTACAGAGTCAGAGTGCTGTATAGAGATGGAACAGGTATAGTTTAGTAGTTTAATTACGGTTATTATTATAACGTATTTGTCATCTGCTTGTATGTATCCATTATTATTATTAATAGCCTACAAGTCTGCTGTTTCGGACCAGGTCCGAATGATGATCAAACATATACTGATGAGTTTCATAAAGTTTATTGTACATCACACAAAAGATGAAGCGTCAGTTTTACTTCAGAAAATCACTGTAAGACCTGAGTAAACACAGTAAGTTGAGGGAAAGTTCCTGTGGGCGGCGGACGTTAGTCAAGAAACTGTTCTACTGACGTCATTAAAGAAGGAAGTCGAGGGATGTAGTCCAAACGGGCCGTTCGATGTAGGCTACTTCTGTTAAATAAAGTATCTGCTTGGCATTGAACTTTGAGCTTTATAATTTTACAGATATTATTTATACTCTAACAACAACATTACACACTAACTAAAGTTTAAAACATGAGATTATGAAGAACGTGACCTTTAAATCTCTATTTTGAACAGTCAGGTGTGAGCAGAGATCATAAGAGCAGTGTTCCCCGTGGCTGAAGACAGATGCTCACCCGTCACGTGTTTCGCCCTCAGGTGAGCTTCTATTCACACACTACACAAAAGCCTTTTTTGTTGTCAGGACATGGGCTCTACTTTTCTTTTTAAAACCGTTCCCATGGAAACAAGGCGCAAAATGCACTTAATAGATATTTCTATTGCAAAACTGGTGGACATTCTCAAAAACCGGAGGGTTTATTTATCAGTAATGATGATCAGTGGACTGTACACTCTCACTTAACACACATCACGGTCTTTGTTTCTATCGCTCAGCCCAATTGTGAGCGGTCTCTCCTGTCATGTGCACTCATGTGGTTCCAAGTGGTCTAGTTTAGGCTTGTCTGTTCTTTTTACCCATCCAGACAAAAGAAATCTCTCCCTTTCTGCTCCTCCGTGACCTCGCTGTCATCCCTGCACACAGCGGGCCTTTCTGTCCGTCATGTGGCACTAACACTATCAATAACCGTGTCAGAGGGGTAAGTCCCACAGGCTATGCTCAACCCCTCCGCCCCAGACCCAAACCAGGCCCGGCGTGAAATCTAGGAGCCCAGGGGAGGGGTGTGTGTGTGGAAACAGCACGCGACACACAATGAAGGACCCCTGAAGAGACACTCTTTTGACCACCAGACCGACCCGACCATTGACTTCCTCCTCCGCCAACTGTGCCTTCATCACACCATCTTTGCCTTTGTCAACATTCGGTGGGGTAATTATTCCCTCCTTTATGAAAACCAGACGCCATTTGTTGCACAGAACAAGCATCTGATTAGCAGGGCAAGCTAATAAAAACACTAATTTAAAACATGCGCCCCAAACACATAAATCGTAAACGTTACAACATCAGGGCATAGAAACTATCTAAAAAGTGTTGGGGACACATTATAAACTAGGTGGTATTAATTAATTAGGTAGCATAACATTTGTCCAATAGCTCTCGCTGAGAGACATGGTAAGTGGCCGCTAGCTAGATTAGCTCTTTAATTAGTCCACTACCAAAGCGCTGGCTGGGAGAATCTTTGGCGACAAAACTTTATGGGGAAAAACATTTAAAAATGAGCTTTTGTGAAAAAAAAAAAAAAAAAAAAAAAATGAAGAAGTACACTTTAGTGTACACTGTAAAAAATATTGTTGGTTTAACTTAAAAAGAGAAGTAACCTGGTTGCCTTAAAATTTTAAGTTCATTGAAATGGAAAAATTATTAAGTAGTTAATATAATATTAATATATATATATATATAGTTAATACAATGAAAGAGGTTAATTTAATCACCAGAAACTCAAAATATTAGGTTTTCTGAACTACATAATTGATTTGACAAAAGAAAAAATGTTGTGGTTAGAAATCATTAAAATATTTTTTTACAATTATAAAATTATTTTAAAAAACGTAATGCTACTTAAATTAACTACTATGTAACTCTACCCTCGCCTCATTTAGTATACGCTGTTCTATGAATATGTAAATGAGCCCCGCCTCCACTCACTCACTCAGCTCAGAGACCATCACACATTGATCTGATTGGTTACAAGGTCGTTTGTGACGTCAGAAACACCAGCTTTGTCATCGGTTCACTTCAGTTTTAAGGAGAAAAGTTATCTGTGGTAAAAAATCAAGCTTTTAATGTTGTTTATAATATTACAGCAGAATATGAGAGAATTATGTAAATGATGTTATGATGAACTACACGCCACTTTCTCCATTGACGTTCTGAGTTGTTGAAAGCGTTTCTAAGGATACTGATTTTAGAAGGAGAACGGGAACATTAGCAACACATTATTAGCTGTTTGATAACGTAGTCAAGTGTCATATATCCCGCATGTCTTGTCTGGACTGTCCGAATGTTGATTGGTCTATCCAGGTGTATCTTGTTTCCTCGCTTGTTTGGCCTGTGTATATAGTGTTTCGTTTGTTCTTTGTCAGTTGTTGAATGTGTCGGTCCCTGTTTTTTCCTTTGCTTTTCCTTTGTTTTATGTGTTGCGTATGTTTTGTATGCTTGTTTCTTTATTATATACCCCTACATGTAGATCCATGCTTCAGCCTGCTTTCTCTGGACATTCAAGCAAAAGGCTAATCGTATTAATTAGCCTACCGTTATGTGTCCGACATATAGAGTGACACATAAAACCCATTAGGCTACCATTGTAGACGAGCCCGATAATTATCAGATTGCTGATAATTTACTCACCCCCATGTCATCCAAGATGTCCATGTCTTTCTTTCTTCAGTCGAAAAGAAATTAAGGTTTTTGATGAAAACATTCCAGGATTTTCTCCATATAATGGACTTCAATGGGGTCCAAACGGTTCAAGGTCCAAATGAGAGTTTCAGTGCAGCTTCAAAGTTTTATAAGAACAAATGCTCGCCTTGCTCTGTTCTGTGATGCGCGTTCGTGACTCTCCTGTTCAAACACGTCCATCAAAATGAACTAATCTTCTTCAAGTTATTTCATTCATGCCGTTCGTTGAATTAACCAAATGACTCAAAAAAAGATTTGCAAAAACATAAGCAAAGTGAACTAATCCTTTAAGGCAAAAAAACAATTATTGACTACAAGGGGACATTAAAATCTACTATAAAATAACTTAAGTGTAAACTAAAAGTTTTAAGACATATAATGCATTAGCTGCAATTAATTAAAAATGTATTATAGTTTAATTTATATTTAAATACAATCAGCTGAATATTTTTGACAAACTTAAACAGGCTCTATATATAATCTTTAAATATTCACTTTACACTTTACAATCAGGTCTCATTCGTTAACATTAGCTGATTAACTATCTAAATACTAACTAAATAAAAATTAGACTAAAATTATATAACTAACTAAAAATTGGGCAATACATTTGTTACAGTTTTTATTAATCTTTGTTAACATTAGCTAGTTAGTTCAGTGCATTAACTAATGATAGCATACAACTTTTGATTTGAATAATGCACAGTAGGCTAAATGTTGAAATTAACATTAACAAAGATTAATAAATGCTCAAGTATTATTATTGTTAGTCCATGTTACTTAATAACTAATGTTAACAAACGAAACCTTATTGTATGTTACCAAAATTCTGTACTAGGCTACTAACAAGCATTACTAAAATATACTTAAATGTATTTTTTTTTCCTATGGAAATTTATTTATCATGTGTTTAATAAAACATATTTGTAAATACACATTTGTAATGATGCAGTTTATTACATTTAGTACAATTGAAATATTTTAACTTAAAATGTGATGCTGATTAACACCACAGCTGAAATTATACTCAAGTATTTGCATTACTCAAAATAAGCATACTTCTTTAAAGCATGACAAAAGATTGAATTTGACATTATTACAAAGTGCATTTTTAAAAGCATACTTAAGTGTGTCAAGACACATGAAAGTGCACTCTCTTGAAATACATGGATTTTATTTCATCATTATTATATAACCTGCAACTTATAACCTGTAATCAAACTAAAATGTATACTTTTAAATAGGGTCGTCAAACAATTAATCGTGATTAATCGCATCCAAAATAAAACTTTGTGTTTACATAATATATGTGGGGGCACTGTGTATAATTATTTTATAAATATATACATATATAAATACACACACATGCTTGTATATATTTAAGAAATATTTTCATGTATATACTGTATATAGATTTGTATATAATTTGTATTATACATAAATATAAATATTTTATATATAAATAATATTTTTTTCTTAAATATACATGCATGTGTGTGTATTTATATACATATAAAATAATTATAAACAGTGCACCCACATATTTTATGTAAACACAAACTTTTATTTTGGATGCGATTAATCGTTTGACAGCCCTACTTTTAAGATCTGATGCAGAGCACATTTAATAGAATAAAGCACACTTCTTTTTCACAAAGTACGTGCTTCACCAAAAAAATTATCATTCTGTCGTGTTGTTTTAAAGCTTTATGATGTTCGTTCTTCTGTGGAACATAAAAGAGGATATTCTGAGAAAAGCAAGTCACCGAAATGGTTTGGTTTATTCTGTAGAAGAAAGAAAGAAATGTTTGGGACGACTTGAGGGTGAGTAAATAATGACAGAATTTGATTTTTTCAATCGCTTTAACGCTCTATTTGCTGTGAAATACACAGTCAGCATGTTGCAGGGTGAGTTTTCCCATTAGACTGAATGGAGTGTAACCTGTGTCTGGCAGGACCCTCTCACACACAGATGGTGATGTTGCTGGGGGGAGGATGGATGTAATTTGGGGATGGATGAGGGAGTCTGTATATGTGAACGTGTGTAGCCCAGGGGCACAGACATACACACACACACACACACACACACACACAGCAGACTGACCTAGATGAAGTCAGAGCTGTCAGCTGACTCTGTGCCTGGCCGTTCCCTCGCTCTACACCCAAATGTGCGGCCGGCTACTGTATTCACGGGATAGAAACAGACATGGACTGTGGCTAATCTGCCCCCCACACACACACACTCCCTCACACACACATGCGCCGAACGAGTCATCCGCACCGCTCCACTCCTGGCTATTGTATGAAGCTTTTGTCTGGTGTGGGGCGACCATTAGTGTGAAGTGTGCCGGGACTTGTAAATACACACCTGTCATCAAAAACTCTACTGCCACTTGAATTCGTTCAAATGTGAGTTGAATGAATCAGGCTTAGTCCTTTGTTAACCCATGGACACATACAGCGAAAACTGCCTACATAATAATATTCATTTCCAGATAGCAGAAAAGGTTGATTAAAGAATGTGAAATTGAATCAGCTTATGACCTCAAAGCTAAATATAGCAAACTGCGCAAAAGGGATTATGGAAACATCAAAGAAAAATGAAAATGCAAGTCACAGTCTCTGTCATTTTCTGCTGTAGGTCCATCAGCACACACACACACATTCAGAATTTAAAATTTCCTACATTTTCTATGTTTATATGAAGATGCAAAAAATAAGGTGAAAGACTGAGGCATTTTCAAAACATCGGCTTACCCAAATTACCACAAAAACAATCCTCTCCTAAGACTCTAACACCGCATCATGTGATGCTTTAAACCTCCAAGCGTGGAAGGTTCATACAAGCCCTGAATAACACTTACGTAAGTGAATAATCCAGAAAAGTTTTTTTTTCAAGGATGCTGTTAAACATTCTCCTCTGCAGTGTCATGATGGGACATTATGTGAATGATTCGTGTCTTATAAACTGCTTCATCATCTGTTTGAACAGAGTGCAATTGTGCAACATGCGTTCATTTATATGAAACAGCTTCTTTATGTTTTAACTGCTATCTGCAACAGGATAAGTGTAATCCTCTCGGGAAACTACTGTTCTTGTGAAATTATTTTGTGGTGAATTGGACCAAGTGCTTTTCCTCATCTCAGAGCAACTGCTAAATGTGCTCCCGTACACTCAGAAAAAAAGATACAAAAGCTGTCACTGGGACTGTGCCTTTTCAAAAGGTACACTTTTGTACCCAAAGGCTGCATATTAGGTACCTTAGTGGTACATATTAGCACCTAAAATGTACATATTAGCACATGAAATGTACATATTACCACCTAAAATGGACATATTAGCTCATGAAATGGACATATTAGCACCTACAATGTACATATTAGCACTTAAAATGGAAATATTAGCTCATGAAATGGACTTATTAGCACCTAAAATGTAAATATAACAACCTAAAATGGTTATATTAGCTCGTGAAATGGACATATTAGCACCTAAAATGTAAATATAACAACCTAAAATGGTTATATTAGCTCGTGAAATGGACATATTAGCACCTAAAATGTAAATATAACAACCTAAAATGGACATATTAGCTCATGAAATGGACATATTAGGACCTAAAATGTACATATTACCACCTAAAATGGACATATTAGCTCATGAAATGGACATATTAGCACCTAAAATGTAAATATAACAACCTAAAATGGTTATATTAGCTCGTGAAATGGACATATTAGCACCTAAAATGTACATATTAGCACCTAAAATGTACATATTAGCACATGAAATGTACATATTACCACCTAAAATGGACATATTAGCTCATGAAATGGACATATTAGCACCTAAAATGTAAATATAACAACCTAAAATGGTTATATTAGCTTGTGAAATGGACATATTAGCACCTAAAATGTACATATTAGAGCCTAAAATGTACTTAACACTTAAAATGTACATATTAGCACCTGAAATGTACTTGTAGCACCAAAAACTGCCCCAGTGACAGCTTTTGTACCTTTTTTCTGAGAGTGTAGAAGCCCAAACAATTGTATTTGGTTTCTATTCGAAGAGAAATTCTTGAAAATGTAAGGATATTATATAAACCAGTCTTTTGTTCCTCACACATTTGCATTTAAACTTTAACGTTTATGGTTCCACGTTGAAAGCAGAAGTGAAGTTATCTCTGTTTCCCAATCTGTTACTGAGGACATGCTTCTTGTCATATGATAATGTATATCCAATACATTTCTGTTTTGTTTTGCATGGTCTGAGACTAATGTGCTGTTTTTTACATCATAAGTCTCGAACCCAGAGCAATTCTCCGTTTGCTGCCCTTAAATGTGTTTCAGATGTGACTTTAGTTTCGCGAATGAATTGTTCATTTGAACAGAATCTTTTGAACGACTCAGTTGAACCGATTCGCAATTTGTCAAAATGCATCACAGGAGCATTACTAAACAAAATGAATAAAAGGAGACCTTTTTGTTCTTGTCTTCTGTTAAGTATATAAATATAGACAAATAATTGTTCACATTTTCGCATAATTTGACCAAATTAAAGCTTGACTAAAGATGATGCACTGTTCAGTAATATTTACCTTGATTTTGATCAGCTTTCACGTCTCATATTTCACCTCTTCACTTTATCAAGAAAGCCTATGTAACTGGGCTTTTGTCCCCCTCTGCGTTGTGTTATGATAATTTGAAAAAAAAAAAACTTTTATTAGTGGTTGTCATAATTTGAGAGAAAGTGAACAAATAATAGTCACACAATAAGTTGGCTATGGTTTACGCTGTTCGAATCAACAGTTTTTAACATGTAATAGGCTAATTAAGAGAAACATTCATTTGAATTAGGCTACATATAACTTAAACAACACGTTAAATGATTTCTCGCTAACTTTAAGTGACGAATTAAACGGGCTGGTGAATCATTTTTCAACGGTTTTTGTTTTGCAGTGAAGCGTTCGAACGAACCGATTCATTCATATGAACCGTATTTCCCAACGCGGCGTTCAGAGACGTGTTGTTCGCTGAAGTCGCGTTCAATGACCGCTGAGTCTGCTTTTAAAGGCTAATCCACCGCGCTCTAATTGGTCAATTACATCCACGTGTAGGCGGGAACAGGAGCTATGTGTGGTCGAAAGACCTATCAATCATCATTGTGTGGACACGCCCACACCTCTCTCAGTAGCGCTGCACATTGAACGCGCGAGGACACAGACGCTGTGTGAGGTTTCGGATGTTAGTAAGCTCGAGCGCCACTCGCACATATGACAGGATACAAGCTCGAAAGAAGAAAATATGCCAGTGTTCATCACGTATCATGCGATTTATACATCGCTGTGCTGATTTCGTCAGTATTACAGAGGTGAACGGCGATGTCTGGCTGCGTAACGCTGATTGACGGACCGGAGCGGTCGCGCGCGTTTTAACGCACACCAGTGTTTTCAGCTCAACTTTGCGAGAACTTTGCGGCATCACTTCTCTTTTTGACGGGGGAGGTGAAACGACAACACAAAGCATGGCGACACAAAACGACTGCTCTGTCAAGGTCTCTTTAAGGTAAGCCTGCCTGTCAGAATCAGCCGACTGTGCCCATATGCAACCATCATTTCGCATTGTTTGTAGTATAATGCACTGTTCGTGCTATTACATATGTTTTATTTATCATGCACTGTTTATTTACGTTCACAACAAAGAGTTTGTAGGACAAACAGGGTGTTGCAATGCTCAGGGTGTGTGCTGCACAAGGTAAGACCCGGTGATGATGCACATGCACACAGACGCAATATTGCAACCCGTTGAGTGTAAAATTTCTTGCAAGTGTCTAACACAGATGTGCGCGAACTATAGTTTCCCATGTGCCGCCACATGCATGTTACATGCATGCATAATTACATGCGTAATGCATAAGTTACATTTAGGTTTGACTTGTCTCGTGCACTTAATTGCTGTAAGGTGCATTTAATTGCTTTATGAGTTTTGCATAAATGCTGAAGGACATCCGATAATGCAGGAATGTCTGCAAGGTGATAATGACAAAGACGCGCGCGCGCTCCTTCTCAATGTCCTTATTTCCTTTGTTAAAACGCCACATCAGTGAGTAATATCGCCATAGATCAATGTCGATTCGATTCGCCCTCGTCTGCAATGATCACCAGAATTGCCAATCACACTAATGCCACTATTCAGTCGTAAAACTGAAGCGCGTGTCAGCAGGCAGGAGCAGTGAACGAGCATGACTCGAGGCGGTGGTCTGAGGACCGTCTGGATCCCCTTCAGACTCCGATGCCAGAACATAGAGCAGTTTAGAGATCAAACCCGGTGTCTGGGTGTGTTATCACCCCGTTTCCATTTCTCCTGTGAGCTTGCATGCATGCATTGTGTTGTTTGAAAGGGCCAAATGGACCTGCTGTTGCAGTAATGTAAGATTGAAGTGGATCTTTTCTTTTTGTGTCAGGGAGTGTGTCTGCAGGTGCATGGTTGATTTTTGATGCACGGTTTGTGTAGTAAGCGTGCTTTACTGTGTCTGCTGCTCACACCTGCAGACGAGAGGAGGGGGAGCATTACATCAATGAATGAAGTGGACCCACGTGTTCTTCTGAACATCATGAAGGCGGACTGTTATTTAAAGCTATACTTCATCTAGATATCCAGACTGTTGTGTGGAGCGAGTTCCAGTGCTCGCAAGGCATGGCTGGATTGATATTCCTCACTATTAAGTGCTGCTTAAGTCGAGCATCACTGTTAGTATTGCTCATAACATAAAGGGGTGTTCACACTGACCGCAGTGTGCAGTGACCCGAAAGTCAATTATTTTCAATGCTTGATTGGTAATTAAAGTGATTAGACAAAATTAGTAAACCGTAGCCACACTCTTAAAAGAAATGGTTCCCCCATTCCCCCGCTTCAGATATGGAACTTCAAAATGGGTTTTTTTTTTGGTAAAAGGTTCTATTGGCCAAGTGTGGAACCCCAGGGTTCTATATAGAACCCAGAGGAACCCTTTTTTAAGAGTGTATAGAACCTTTTAGGGGTTCCAAATACATAGCGCTGATAGAACCTTTTAAGGTTCTATATAGAACCTTTTCTTCTAAGAGTGCAGATATGTTCTAGCAGATGCGGTTTAGTATGTTAAAGGGTAGACACGTTGAAAATTCTATCATTAATTACTCATCCTCACATAAGACTTTCGTTCATCTTCAGAACACAATTGAAGATATTTTTGATGAAATCCGAGAGCTTTCTGTGCCTCCATAGACTACACAAAAGTATTCGTAACATTTAAGGTTGAACCACTGTAGTCACATGGACTAATTTAACGGTGTCTTTACTTTTTGGCCCTTAAAAGTGGAAATAACGTTGCAGTCAATGCAGGAACAGAAAGCTCTCAGATTCCATTAAAAATATCTTAATTTCTGTTCCGAAGATGAACGAAAGTCTTACGGGTTTGGAACGACATAAAAGCTGAGTAATTAATGATCTAGAATTGAGATTTTTGGGTGAATTATCCCTTTAATGAATGGGTGAAATCATAACACTGAATATGGCATTCTAGAAAATCAAATCTGGTAAAGTTTGCATGTGGCTGCTCTTGTTGAAAAATGAACCCACCTTATTTGGATGCATCTTTCATCTAAAGTTGGCTCCAAATATCATAAATGTTTGATATCTTCTAGATTGAATACTGTAGTTAAAAGGATAAAAATTTGTCATGCCCTTCCAACTCGGCATCTCGTAGATTTCGGAGTTTCCCACTTGTATATAACTTGGAAATTCGATTGCGCTATTTCTGAGTCCATGGACTGAGTCCATCCAATCAGCCAATGAATTGAACCGAATACCAGCCCTGCATTTTCTCTCTCTCCGATAATCCGTTTCAGAACAATACGTGTGTCCCTGATGAAGGTCATGGGATCGAAACGTTGCACTGAAAGAATTCTTTTGAGATTTTTGCAATTACAGGTAGTTTTGTTTGTTTTAAATTAATTTTAAATTGACCTTTTTAATTATTTGTCCTATATTATCTATTACCCCCAGTTGTGTGAGGTAAATTGTTAATCGATTGCGATACGAAAGAAAAAAATTGTCTTGCGTTGCGGCAAGCTGAACGGACGTGACATGGGGACGTGGACGCATCGACGATTCCATTTCTTTAATTCGAAGTTCGAGATTGTGAATTAATTTAGATCTATTTCGCTCACTCTTACTCCATTGATAGTTTAGCAGCATCCCTCCACCGCCCCTTCTCCACACTTCCAGTCCTAAACACTTACATGGGGGGAGTACTCTGCACGCCAAATACGCATTTAATCTTATCCACTCTAATTATATGTAAGTTATGCAAGTTTAAATTCAATGAAATCAAAACATAACAGCAGTGAAATCACAAAAAATGGTGTTTATTTCATCATTGGCAGTTCTTAGTTGAAATTTCCCAGCAGTCATTGGATAAGGGCAGGAAGGATATGACTGAGCTTGGAGGACATTGAGAAATTAAGGACATCAGCCAATCAGATTGTCTTTATTGCTGACCCAGAATCTGCCTTGATGCCCACCCTAACAACGCACGAGACGAGACGACGATGGATAGTTTAGAAGCTCTTTCTTGATGAAATTCCTACCAGTAGACTAATTTACAGTAGTGCGAGTGATTAAATAAACGCTTCTGTATTTACAGTATGTCACGTCATTGCTATCCTTTGTGAATAAACTACTTCTCCATTATTACATGTCCTTGCCACAGTGAGAATGCGTGACCTCAACAGCGAAGTAGCAAGCTCAGCTTCACTTCTCATGAGTTGACCCTTTTTCTACCTCATTTCCTCTTAATCACCATCAAAGCCTGCGGTTGAGAGATTGATTGTGTTTTTCTCTGTGGGTGGGAGTTTGCATCTGTATTGTGTGTGTATGTCATCTGCAGGCCATCTCTCCTCTCCCTCCTGGTATAGACAAGTGAGACGTTCTCCATGAGCGTTGAAAATTAGACACAAAGTGAAAATTTGTTTTGCTGATGATTTTCTTGCCTGATAAAGAAGGTTATCCATACTGTGGCGTCAGACTGTCTGTCCTCCAGGGTCTCGACGAGATAACGCGTCTGATGATTTCATTGGGAATCTTCTTACATCTCAAACTGTTTTTAGAAATATTTCTTTGAACTGAGCTCAAACCGATAAGTGCCTGCATCTGACAGTTTGAGAAACGCCTGACCCGTTTATGCGTCCAGTCCGCTTCCTCCTGACACGGCTTGATCTTTTCTCAAGGGTCTGGCTGAGAATGCAGGAGTTTGTAGGGGGATCATGTTAATAGTTGAGGCTCCTGGGAACCAGACTCGTAATTGCCTTGTTTATGGGAATAGCTTCCCCCAAGACTTTTAGGGTCCTTGGCATGCTCTGGAGTTACATGGCGATCACTGGGTCAATGACAAATAAGAGTGTGCATGATCCAGAGAAATATAGTCTAGTCTAATAAACAAAGGACGTAGCCCTCAATCGGGTCATGGCCCCAATCAAATTTTACTTAATAAAAAAAAGGTTCCCTTCATCTCAGTGGAATAAGATTTTGTGACTTTTCGTACGTTATCTATCTATACACACACACACACACACACACACACACAAAACTGGGCTTGATTTGGTTGTTCTGAAGGTATGTAAAAAAAAAATTGACTTCGGGGTCAATATGAGCCCACATTGAAATGAATGGGAAATGTGAAAAAAATAAATAAATATATTTTCTTCATGGGTCAAAAAAAAATCTGGCTTAAATCTGACATTTTTTAGATAGAAATGAAGGGCTAGTACTAGAGCATAAATGCAATGTATCATAAAAATTATGTTTCATATGCAAGCTAATGGTGTATTTGAGGAATTGTGTGGTAAATGGATACTTTATATCTTCAAAAACACAGCATTAATGAATAGATGAGAAGTAAACAAAAAATGATATATTATTTGTATGATTAAAAATGTATATTTTTTGCACAATTACTCAATCAATTGTTGGGGTCGTATAGACCCAGTAGTGTAAACAGGAAACGAAGACCATTTGAAGGTTAAATGTCATTAAAATGTAATACAATGTTTTACTTACTCATTGAATCCCTGAGTACGAGTCTACATCTTAATCATTGTTTTAGATTTATATTTTTAGATTATTGTTTTGGGGGAGTCGCACCACATGACATTTTACTAAACACGAGCTGTGATTTTTAAGAAACTTTACTGACCTTGACAGTCATTTCTTTTTTTTTCTCTCTGCATGATGGCTGCACCACATGACTTTAATTTGGCGGACAAATGTTTTTCAAAAAATTATTATATTTTAAGAACTGCTTCACTTCTTTTTCTTTATAATAATAATAATAATAAAAATAAAAATATATAATATATGTAATAAAAAATAGTAAAAATCTACATTTTAAAAACATTAAAATCTTTTTTGTGGGCATAAAAGACATTGGCCCCTCTGTGATTGTCAGTTGAGTTTATTGAAAGCGTTCTGACCTTAGCGGTTGCTTTTCTTGTAATCGAGACTAGTCCATTCGGCCACCCATTAAGCTCTATTAAAGAACCTGTACAATGCAGCTCAAGTTAAAATACGTCCCACAGCGCACGGCCTTTTGTAAAGGTGACCTGCTTAATGCCTGTTCTGTAACCCTTATGCTGTATACACTGAATGTATGCGTCTTTTCTCTGGTTCATTGGGAATATGAATAAGAGATTGGTTTGTATGTGCCATATTTAGCTGAACATTTCATTAAGTTGCACTTGCAGTAGTAACCATTTAAGCCTGCGGCAGATCAGATGATTAAATAAGTTTAGGATTCAATTAAACAAACAGAAATGCTCTCAAGTCGGCTAAACTATTGTGTGCTGCATAACTGTGGAATACGATAGTGCTCATTAATACAATGACTTCCTCAACAGCCTCATGGGCTGTACCATTGTCTGTCTGTTTCTCTACTAGTTTTGATGAAATGTTTACGCCCTGTGGGGCCGGAAGGGTGGGGTCCCGTGAGTTTAAAACTAAAGCACATGTGAATATAGCCATTCTAAATAGTAAATGTGAGATTTGAATGAGTGTGTCCCAAAGCAAAGTAAGTTGAAATTGATATTGCCCTCAACCCATTGCACTTTAAATGAGGATTCAGTTCAGAACTACAAACACAAAAAACTGCAAATATGGTGAATGTGCATGAAGCTGACGCGGTCCCTAAGAAGTCTACTCCCTGAGTAGGGGATATCTGTTGAAGTTCACTTCGCATTTATTCAGAATACCCTTCAATGTCGTATTAGAGGAGTTGGTGGCTCAATGCAATAATATTTAATAAAAATTACCATACTTTTATTTAATATATACAGGAGAGGATTAGGGCCAAGCAATAATAAAAAAATAAAACCATCTCGAGATTAAAGTCATTATAATGCAAGATTAAACTAGTTAAATTTCGAGAAAAAAGTCTAAATACAATCTTGAGAATAAACTCATTGAATATCGAGATTAAAGTCATTATAATGCAAGATTAAACTCGTTAAATTTCAAGAAAAAAGTCGAAATACAATCTTGAGAATAAACTCATTAAATATCGAGAATAAAGTCGTTGTGTTTCAAGTCAAGTCAAGTCACATTTATTTATATAGCGCTTTTCACAATACAGATTGTATCAAAGCAGCTTCACACTGATAACATGAAAGTAGCACAACACAGGATCAACAACATTGCTAAACACTAAATAATCCCAACTGAGCAAGCCCAAAGCAAGCCAAAAGCAAGTTTCGAGAAAAAACTTGTTAAATTTCGAGACTTCAAGACTTTTTTTCTCGAAATTGAACGAGTTTAATCTCGCATTATAATGACTTTAATCTCGAGATTTAATGAGTTAATTCTCAAGATTGTATTTCGACTTTTTTCTCGAAATATAACGAGTTTTTTCTCGAAACACAATGACTTTAATCTTAATATTTAATGAGTTTATGGTCAAAATTGTATTTCGACTATTTTTCTTGAAATTTAACGAGTTTAATCTCACATTATAGTGACTTTAATCTCGATGGTTTTATTTTTTTTTATTATTGCTTGGCCCTAATCCTCTTCCATATATCCCCATATAAGTATAATTTAATTACAAACTTCACTTAATCTTTTCTGTCCAATTCAAAATCACTATAATATGAATGATAAATATATGTTGCTATGTTTCATATGAAAATAAATGTAATTTGGTAATACAGTGTCTGATCTCATTTAACCCGTAATCATGATAGCTGACTTGTAACTGCGCGTTCCAGTTTGGACCCAGAAACAGCACAAGCTTCCCTAAGATGACGAAATACCCCTTTAAGTCCACTTCATAGCGCACACACACCGTTGAATGGCACACACCTCTCAACTGATCATGTCAAATAAAAGCGAAATACAAAATGGGCGAGGAGGCGCCAGGAATAGACTTGGCAACCCCTGCTCAAAAGCATCTACTTTTTCTTCACAAAAGATCTTCTTTTAGGGTGTATTATAAGTATTTGGTTTGGGATGCAGCAATTGCATGGTGTGTGCTAGACAACATTTTCATTATCACACAGGTTAGAGAGCCACTAGCATGTTGTGCTGTGAAAATCTCACTATGACTATCCTTTCTGCCGTTTCCACCGGAAATCGTTTGCTATGTAAGGCAGTAGATTGTGCAGTTGACAGAGTTCAGAGCTCCACACAGGAAGTGATAGCGAGGGGGTCCGAGGTGTGTTTCTGTGAGGTTAGTTTCAGTGAAGACGTGTGGTTGAATGCAGTTTGCCTCAGGCTTCCCTTTAAAAGCCGTTCCAGACCCACAAGCGTGATTCACTGACATGAGAGCCTCAATTGATAATGTCTCTCGGAGTCAATTAGACGCTGTTCTTTTAGACGTCGTCCTCTGGTTGGAAGAAAAGGCCGGTTGTGTTTCAAATGAAAAGGGGAAGAGGCTTGAAGGGAGGTGGCGAGAGAAAGAGAGAGTCAGAGAGGGCAAGAGAAAACAGGAAGTGTCTTTTTCTCTTTCAGTGTCAAAGGACTGCATAGGAAAATCAACATTAGCTCTCAGTGGAAGCATACAAAGAGAGGCATTTATTAATTATTTGCGTGTGATGGATCGCTGTTGTGTGTGTGTGTGTGTGTGTGTCTTGAAGGCTCTAAGAAACGGCTGTATGTTAAACTCTCTCATGAAGAGCAATGACATTGGTCCGTTGAGGGAAGCCACTACAGGACTGACACTACGGTCAGATGTTCTTGACGGAGCAATTGTACAAAAATAACAAATAAAAATGCATAAGAGATGGTGTGGTGGAAGGTGTGTGATGATGTGGGGATATTTTAATTCCAAAGCCCAGGGAACTTTATCAGGATACATATTATCCTGGATCCATGAAATAACTGGCTTTTAAAAATAAAAATCTGCCTGGCTCTATGGGAATTTAACATAGGGGTGCCGTGACTTACTGTATGCACCCTGTATTTTAAGGAAAAAACATTTATTTATTTATTATACATTATTCATTCACAAAGAAAATAGGTGTCCTTAAAGGTTGGAGTTTTCCTCATTTTTCCAAATATCCAAAAGATGATTTTTTTTTTTATTCCTCTTTTTAGGTAACTTTAGCATGGGTGTCCAAACTTATTCACATCACTGTAGCAGCGAGGTGTTTTGATGCACGGATAAACTGTAGTTTTCAATTTTTGCTGCATTTGTAAAAAAATAACCATAAAAATAAAATAAAAATGGTATGGAAGAGAGCCGTGAACATTTTGTAAAAATTCTCCTTTTGCAAGAAAAGAATAAAGGTTTGGAAACTATTTTAATTTTGGGTGATCTGTCCCTTTAAGAGAGATTAGGTGTTTAAGCTGTGTGTGTACTTGTAATGTACTTTTACTTTGTTACAAGACTTTAATTGAGATCAAGGTGGCATGGCATTAGTAATTCCCAGCGTATCCTCTTTGGTCGTGTTTAATCTTATCATAGTTATAAAATAATTAACCTGGAGGACTTCATGGTTTTTGCATTTTGTGTTTCTGAACCATTTGCTGACAGAAGGCCTTTTTTGCTCTTATTCAAATTTCAGCAAAGGTTCAGGAAACTTCAATAGGGCTTTTCTTTTGTGAATTTTAAATACACATACATGGGCTATTTTTCCTCCTCCATGCTCCGCTTGACTCTCTTGGCTCCCCGCCGGACCGTCCGAGAGCCTTTCAGGATGAGCTCGTACCCTGGGCTTTGAAATCATGCTGACCCCCTGCTGCCCTCTCCAGCCCCCTCCCATAGTCCCGCTTTTCTCCTGCGAATTGAGGAGGAGGGGGGATTGTGGGACAATGAAGTGAATAGAACTGGACCCTTTGCGCTGGTCCCTGTAATACTCTTTTCACACTGCATTAACAGAACCAGGGCCGGGACGGTCCCACGGGTTCAGTC
>NW_024122002.1:1659858-1714858 GCF_016745375.1 Pimephales promelas | reverse complement strand
TATTCTGCTTTTTGTTGCTCTCGCCTCCCCGACTGGCCGACACATGATTATTTTGTGCGCAAAGCCCTCCTCAGATCTCTGTAATGGGGGTAATCCCATCCTGCAGATCTCACAGATCTCTGAACGGCCCTCTGGGAGTTGTAGGCCTGAGAACGGGAGTTTTGGAGCTCAAGGTCTGTGTGAACCATTAATTGGGCCTGTTGTCGACGGTTCAGAGAGACTGGTTCATTCGTCAGACTGTTAATCGGTGAGTGGAAATCAGTCTGTCCTAATAAGTCCTCTTGCTTTGTTACAAAACCTGAATGATGTTCATACAAAAAAAAAAAAAAAAGATATACATACCCACCCACATGTTGTTCCAAAACTTACTTGCTTCTGTGTGACACACAGATTATATTTTCCACCCAGTAAATGTCAGTAGGGCCCAATACTCTTAAAGGGCACTCCACCCATTTGCATTAAGATTTCCATTGTTAGAAACCCAGTTATAGTTGAATGGTTGAATGGTCGTGCAACACTCTCTCATTTTCCCCTGAGACGAGAGAAATCCTCTATTTACATTTTTCACTTCCTCCTACAATGATGCAAACATCGTCATTTTACGTCATTGTAGGAGGAAGTATAAGATTTCTTTAAAGACTACAAGCAGTAGATCCCACCCTTTCAAACCCGCCCATAGGGGGTGTGGCCTAATGCGCTAACAGACCAATCACTGATCAGTGCCAGTGCGCTTGATTTCACCGGCAGAAACTGTTTGAAAATATGGACGACGGTACCGAATACGCAGACTGATGCATTATGGGTAGGGTTGGGTACTGAAACGCGGTGCCAATAGGGAGTAAAACGGTAATAACCAGAACGATTTCGGTGTCTGAGTCTCTGTGTCATGAGGCACACACTCAAAGTCTCTCGCTCTCTCCCTCGTACGCGCACTATACGGTGTGGAGCGCAGTCTGATCTGTCTCGCATGCGCGCTCTCGTTCGCTCGCTCTAGATTACGGGAGATTTTAACTAATTTACGGGCACCAGGGAGCCGTTATCAATATGCGGGAGACTCCCCGAACGTCTGATAGCGAGGGGATTAATGAAGATGCCGAAGACAAAACGCTCCAAGGTTTGGCTGCATGTCGCGTGTAAAATTACACGTCAGAGTAAGTGTGGCGATCGTCTGAAGCTCATATAGAATCACGCCTATCCATTGGCTGATGGACGCTTGACGTTCTTACGTCGTCATATTATATTAGTGCGCATTATCTGATGTCATTGTGCCAAATGATTTCCAGGAGTGGAGCTCAACTCTAGTCTGCATTGATGGGCGGAGCAGTGGGAGTGGCCTGCGGAGCTGAGCGTTGCAATGCACTATGGGGATTGTTGTCTACAATCCACAAGCACTAAAAAGTCATTTTCTGCCTTTTATCGGCCAAGAAGGACCCAAATTAGAAATTTACGATGCTATTCTACTCCATATATGACCCACTTTCTATACATATTCATGTCTCCACCGGTGGAATGACCCTTTAAGCTCCAAAAAGGACATCAAATTATTCCACACGACTCGATTGTACGTTTTCTAAAGTGACACGATCATTTTGAGTAATGACTGTACTAAAGCCTCTATTCACTTTCAAGCTTTATAATTCTGTGTTTGCAAGTTTATATGGAACGTTATAGATTGTAAATGTCTGAACTGTGGTTTGGTCATCTTGTGTGTGTTTGCATGAGTGTATTTTTAAACGTGTTGGTTTTGCATGCGTATGCATTTGGTTTTGTGAGCCCAGGGGAGTGGCAATGGGATTTGTTGAGTTATGGAGATTAAGCAATGCAATCTAACAAAGTGACTTGAGAGAGAGAGCATGCTGGTACTATACCTCAAGCTTTTCAATCACAATCTCAGTCTGGCCACGAGACCATGTTAATATGCTGAGGAGCTAGAATGGGTCGCAGCACAATAAAGCCCTGCTGTAGATGAGATTGTCTGCTGTTGTTGTGGTTCTGGGCTTTGAATATCCTAGCTAATGTCTGTTCTTGGAAGACCTGAACCTTGGCAATCCTCACTAGCTTGTTTCCTCATCTGCTTTTCTCTCACCGCATCTTCAGGTAGAGTTTAACACAGTCGAAAATCCCAGAGTCTGCCAAAATCGCGAAGGGACTCGAAAACCAAGCCAGAAACTCCCGATTCACCATAAGATGGTCTGCTAGCGGTGCTCAGGAGATTCATATGGCGTCTGTGGTAGCAGATGTTAGCACGCTAGGCTGTTATTCACCTACGGAGCTGTGGAGTCTCCATGCAAAAGTGGAAGCTTCGATGACGAAGTAGAAATAGACACATTGCAGATAATGATTGCTTTGGATTATTGTGTTTAGTTTTAGGTTAGGTCAACATGAGATCGAAAAAACGTCTTTGGTTTTTATTAGGGCTGTGCAAAAATTAATTGCGATTAATCGCATCCAAAATAAAAGTCTGTTTTTACATAATATATTTGTGTGTGCTGTATATAATTATTTTGTATATATAAATACCTATGCATGCATGTATATATTTAAGAATTATTTGCGCTTAAATTCTGTATATATATATATATATATATATAAATGCATAATCTATATTATATAAATATAGATATTTTATATATGAATAACACATTTTCTTAAATATATACATGCATGTGTGTGTATTTATATATACAAAATAATTATATACAGCACACACAAATATATTATGTAAACACAGACTTTTATTTTGGATGCGATTAATCGCAATTAATTTTTGCACAGCCCTATTTTTTATAGTTCTTGTGGTTTAGCACCGTGAACAAAGGCTAGTTTTGTGTTTGTCCATGACCTGGATCTCCAGGCGCTCTGTTCCTCTGTGTTTCTCAATGGAGTTTCGAGAGTTATGTATTATTCTGTAAAAATCAATGTGATCAATAATGGGATGCACACACCGGCTCACAAAGGGAAACACTGATGGGCAAACGACTCAATGACCATTTAGTGAATCGTTTTTAAAACATTGCCTGGATGACTATAATCATTTAGTGTTAGAATTCGTATTGAATGTTTTCCATTAAAGGAGTAGTTCACTTTTTAAAAAAAACTTTTGCTGATAATTTACTCAGCCCCATGTCATCCAAGATGTCCATGTCTTTCTTTCTTCAGTCGAAAAGAAATTAAGTTTTTTGATGAAAACATTCAAGGATTTTTTCCATATAATGGACTTCAATGTAGGGGTGGGCGATATGGAAAAAATATCATATCACGATTTTTTTAGGAAAATCACGATCACGATTTTTTATCACGATTCTTTTTCAAGTTGGTTTTAATATTTTGCAAGTGGCTGCTCATTACAGCCAAACTAATGTCCCTATGTTAAAAACAAAGCCTTAGGTAACAAAAGAAAAAGAAAGCCACCACATTTAGGCCAGTGGCGAAGATAAAAATCTTTGTCATTATTTTCTTTGTTATTAAAAAATAAGACAAGATAAACATTACACAAATTAATATTCATATTAAATAAATAGTGCTTTATTTTTTCAGATGCAGTA
The DNA here is from genome assembly GCF_016745375.1 of Pimephales promelas. The sequence continues at coordinate 1,711,313 of NW_024122002.1, read as the reverse complement.
GGTGTATTTAGCAGTTGCATTGAAGTAATTAAATGAACAAATATGAAATTAAAACACTACATAGACTTCACTGAATAAATTGATTCTTATTAAAGATATATTAAAGTTCTCAGTCAGTGAGTGATTTTCTCCTTGTGTTTTTTTTTATTTTATTAACACTAAAGGGATAGTTCCCTCAAAAATGAAAATTGTCTTAATTTACTCTCTTAAGATGTTTTAAACCCGAATAAGTTTCTTTCTTTTGTTGAAAATAAAAGTTATTTTGAATAATGTGGGTAACCGAACAGTTGCTGGTCCCCTTATAGTTTTTTATAGGTTCTCTCCTGGAAGTTAATGGGGACCAGCAACTGTTTGGTTACCCACATTAAAAAAAATTGTCTTTTGTGTTCAGCACAAGAAAGAAATGAATACAGGTTTGGAACAACATTAGAGTGAGTAAATAATGACGGATTTTTTTTTTTTTTTTTTTTTTTTTTTGTGAACTATCCCTTTAAGGACAAGCGGCAGTAGGCTACTATTTATTCCTGTTGCTTTTAGACCAGCACGCGACGCGTTTAATATAGACGCATATTACACCAGATATTCTCTCAAATGTTTGCTTTCACTTTAGACATAGCCTGTTTATGTAAACATTGTGTGTATTTAACAGTATTAGCTTAATAAGACTCGAGAGAACTTATTAGTCCAGTATCCAGGCGCTGTTTGACAGACTTCTAGTGCATGTGAGCGTCGGGGGTTATGCGGTCAGGAAAGCGCACGTTATAACAGCGCATCAGCGCGTGAATTAAATGTTTAACCGGCAAGGCTAATGCAAATAATAAACTTTTGTGAATTGCGGTGTCCCGTACCTATTCCTTAACGTGTGATCATGTGTAGGCTACGTCGCGTTGTACAGTTGAGAGACGGAGGCGCCAGAACTGAACTGATAGAATGCACTGTAACACGATACTACGATATTTCTTCAAAAGCAGATCGTGGAGACATTTTAATCGTCCACGATTAAAAATCGTCATATCGCACACCCCTACTTCAATGGGAACCAAACGGTTCAAGGTCCAAAAGACAGTTTCAGTGCAAACTACAAACTGTTCAAAGGGTTTTAAACGATTCCAGACGATGATTAAGGGTCTTATCAAGTGAAACGATCGCTCATTTAATAAAAAAATAAAGTTTAAGTTTTATAAGCACAAATGCTCGCCTTGCTTTGTTCTGTGATGCGCGTTCGTGACTCTCCAGTTCAAACTTATTTATCAAAGTGAACAAATCTTTTTTCATTTCATTTGGTTCATTCAACAAACGAAATGAACGAGTTGATTCGGGAAAAGATTTGTTCATTTTGATAAATAAGTTTGAACTGGAGAGTCACGAACGCTCATCACAGAACAGAGCAAGGCGACCATTTGAGCATATAAAACTTAAACTTTATTTTTTTATTAAATGAGCGATCGTTTCGCTTGATAAGCCCCTTATTCACCGTCTGGAGTCGTTTAAAACCCTTTGAACAGTTTGCACTGAAACTCTCATTTGGACCTTGAACCGTTTGGTTCCCATTGAAGTCCATTATATGGAGAAAAATCCTGGAATGTTTTCATCAAAAACCTTAATTTCTTTTCGACTGAAGAAAGAAAGACATGTTGGATGACATGGGGGTGAGTAAATTATCAGCAAAAGTTTTCTTAAAAATGAACTACTCCTTTAAGCTGCAGTCTGAATGAATTCATAACTTTTTAAAACAGATTCATGCCATTTAATTATACTTCCTTTAAAAAAACACTTTTTAAACAACGTGAAAACACATTTAAACACAAACACAGTGTGCTTCTGTCTCACACGTTGATTTCCGGGATATTGTATATAATTTGTCTGGTGTACTGTATCACAATGCAGTCAACTTGACTTATTTGGCGAATGTAATTAAATGAAACCAAAGCCGTATCAGCCATTACAGTAAACGGCAAACAGTTAAACTGTAGTACACCAGTACAGCAGCGTCAGCCCTTCACAGTGAAACCTTTCAGAGTCATTGTTGTGGCCTTTTTCAGTTCATTATTTTCCAGATTCGAAGCTCTGGTTACTCGGACACTGAATGAACTGAACAACAGTTTCCCTCATTCTCTGACTTCAAAGACTCTCAGTGTCACTTCAGCGCTGCTGTATCAGCTTCACACATGACCCTCGGCTTTCTGGGGCCACATGGTTTACGACCCCATGCTTGCATTGTTCTCTGAGCAGGCACCAGTGTGGCAGTCAAAACACAGCCACCTTGGTGACTCGACACACAGAAGACAGGAAGTGTGGTGACGGAGTAGACGTCCGCTTTCTATTCATTACCTGTCGGCGATGAACGAGAGCTTTTTATGGCCCACTATAGGAGAAAAATTAGAGCGGTATTTACAAGCCGTTGCTCAGCGATACATCAATATATGTCGGTGAAACAAAAGAGCCGGGCCACAGTTGAACCTCTTTGATCTTGAAAAGCTTCTAAAATTATAAATCTCAAACAAGGTTATTATAGTTGTGCATTTTTCATTAGTTTTTATTAAGCCTATCAAATGAATAATCGCGAGTAATCACATCCAAAATAAAAGTTTGTGTTTACATAATATATGTGGGTGCACTGTGTATAATTATTTTGTGTGTGTATATATATATATATATATATATATATATATGAAGAGTTCAGATGCAAAAGCCTCTAAATGCCATTTGAAATTTTCTTCTTTAATGATGATTTTTATCAAACTTGTATATTTAAGTTCAGTAATTTCACTTAAATAACAATTAATAGGTAATTATCATTGCCATTTAAGTGAAATCACTGAACTTAAATATACAAGTTTGATAAAAATGATCATTTTAGAAGAAAATTTCAAATGGCATTTAGAGGCTTTTGCATCTGAACTCTTCATATATATATATATATATATATATATATATATATATATATATTAAAATACACACACATGCATGTGTATTTAAAGAGCCCTTATCATAGCATTTGAAATGTTCCTAATTTTGTTTTAGGAGTTCCCAAAAACAGTTTAACATGCATGCAAGGATAAAAAACACTTTATTTGTCTTATAATATGCATTTATTTTTAACCGATTTGCTCAATGACTCCCAAATGATTCGTACGACTAATTTTTCCAAACCACTCCTTTGCGTGACGCTAATCGGCGGTGATTGGTCAGATGACAGACCCAGTCAGTTATTGTTTGTTAGCATAACACATAAACATATTGATATTCTTTATGACAACTCCAATAACAGCGACAAACATTTCACATATTTAAAAAAAAATGACATTGGAGACCTAGAAGCTGCGCTGAGCGTAACACACACACACACGCGCACACACATACTTATTGTGCCTTCCCTCCTCGCGCCCCGACGGTACAAAACCCATAAAAGCAACAATTATTAATAATACTTACAGGTTGTGATTGGAAGGAGGAAGCTGATCCATATACACTGGGTAAGTGAGTTACTGAGCCCTCCTTCAGGAACAACCGCTTGCGATCCACATTTGAATTCATTTATGTTTTTGAACTAATGTTATTCGTCAATAAAATGATGAACACAATCGGGCTATACTGTTGTGGTGTCGTTGCAAATATGAACTCTGACCACCGATTCTTCACATGCTCGTCCCTGGTAAATGAAAACAAAGTGGCTGAACTGTCTTTGCATTGAGCGTCTTCTCGACATGATGCTATGATGAAGTATTTGAATGTGTAGACTTCAAGTTTACACTTCCTCTGCGCGCGGCCAGTATGTATCTACGTCACGACCAGTGTTGGGTAAGTTACTCTAAAAAAGTAATTAATTACTAGTTACTAATTACCTCTTCAACAGTGTAATTAGATTACTGTACTAATTACTCTCTCTAAAAAGTATTTAATTACTTTTAATTACTAATTACTTTCAAAATCCCATATCAATCTCAACCAGCTGAATAATACAAGGATAGACATGAATCTGTTTTAATTCTTTCAAATAAATACTAAAATTGCATGAATTATCCTTAAACTGACCAAGGTGGAGAAGGTTATAAAAACATACTTTTTTAGCATCAGACAATACATTTTGATGTTAAACCCACTATTGTTTTATGTCTTATCTCATGACTTTTCATACATATTTTACAATAATTATGTACGAATTCACATACAAATTTGTACGAGTGCGGTCGTACGATTTAGACACCTCATAAAATGCATACGAATCGAGGTGAGATCGGATTGATCTATACACAGTATTCACCTCAGTTACATCAGAAGTAACTGTAATTAAATTACAGATAAATGAAGAGTAATCCCTTACTTTACATTTTCAAGGGAAAAGTAATTAAATTACAGTAACTAATTAGTTACACCCAACACTGGTCACGACGTAACAGCTAATGACTCGTTTCAAAAACAATTTATTTCATAGACTCAGAGTCGACTCTCACTTTTGAAAGACAATAACTTTATATACGGTGCACTTTCAGATATAAATCTTTGCAGGATGTTTTCATTCCCTTAGAGCTATATTACACACCACATGAACAGTCATATAGTGTGGACTATAGCTCTAAGGGAATGAAAACATCCTGCAACATTACATGAATTACAGTTCTATCCCAGTTATTTACCGTATATAGTAAGGAAAGGTTCTTTTAACCAATTAACAGTTTTGCACTGTTTTCTTTTACCGTTAAAATCACGATCATTTTTTTACAGTGTGGCTTTGAATGGTGAGACTTTTGTTTTTGTAAATGTTCTGTTAAATGTTTCTGGATTTAGATTTATCGCCCAATATATCTGTTATCGGCTTTCAAATATAGAGTTATCGTATCGGCTAGATTTTTCATATCAGTGCATCCCTATTTTTACTTAACTGTACTTCTCTTGCCGCGCTCACATGCTCCTCATCTTTCTCGTAAAAACGTGAGAATATGACCGTGACATGATTATGCAACACATTATCCGTTTTCCTGAGGGATATGGATGGAGTCTCTCTACCGTGGCACAGTAGGGGAGGACGAGTGAACAGGAGCGGGGCGAGTTTCCCGTTCGGTTAAATCCAGCAGTTTGATAACCTCTTCTCTAAAGGGCATGAATGAGTGTGTGTGTGTGTGTGTGTTTGAGGTGAAGCTCCAGACATCCTCCTCTTCCTTGAGAGGTCCAAGAAAACCACAAACACACTTAGTCATTCTTTTTATCTTTTTCTCTCACACACACACATGCTGACGTGTTTTACTGTTTACATTTTCATGAATTCCTCTTCTTCCATATTTCAGTTCAAGCTTGATGAAACCCTGTAGATGTGTTTTGTGCAGATATAATCAAGGGACACGGACTTTTGGCAGCAGCCGTTTACACTCTTTGCCAGGTGTGTGTGTCTTTTGCGTGTGTTTATGCGCATGTGCATGACGGGACAAGTTAATCCTAATCTCTAGAACACATTTGGGTCATCAGACTGTATCTTGAGACTCGGGAGAGAGAGGAAATGAGAGTTGTAGGAACTCGTTTTGGGGGATTGAGTTTAGGAAAGAGGCCGGGATGGAGTTGAGGACAGTAGAGGACATTTCTTAGAGCTGAAGAAACCAGTTTTAAGAGGGAAAGGTGTATTTAAAAAAAAGAAAAGTGGAGCGTGGGAAGATCTGACATCTGGAGAGACTCTATACCTTTAAAAAGGGGCCCGCAGGGCAATGAGAACACACACTCACACACACGTACCCATAAACACACATGAAATGTGCTTCCTGTAGGGCTTGTAACTAGCTCTGAGGTGATTTGTGTTTGAGGATGCAAACCCATGTCTCTTTCAGGTCCTGGGGGTCATCAGGGGTCATACTCATCTGATGTTCTCCAGATGAGAGTTAGGCAAGGCTGTAGGGTTCACGATAAAGGTCAAGCTGATAATCTCTCTGGTTTTGTTGTTTTGCTCATCATCTTATTGCACTTTCATGTACGCAAATCAAGAGAACGTCATTTGACCTCACCTAGTGGTTTATTATATTTTTAATCTGTTTTATTGTTTCTCCAAATTCCTCTTTTCCCAAAATCAGTTTTCTGTAAATGTGTCTGCATTCTGTTTTTAATGGCTTACTTCAATTTTAATTATCAAAATCGAATTTAATAAAAAAAAAAAATGTTTTGTTGTTGTTGTTAATTCTGTTTTCTGTTTGAATTTTGTATGGATTCTGTTTTTTTTTTCCCCAACATTGTATTTATTGATTTTAGAAACATTTACATTTAAAACAAGCACAGAAAAAAAAGTAAAATAATAATAATAAAAACAACGACAACATCTATACTATACAAATGTCAAGACAATGGTACATTAATAACATAATTTGTTATTCCTGGTAACACCGAAAATGGATTCTGTGTTTTATAATTTAATACAGTTTATTGTTAAAAAGAGTGGTATCAAATGAATGCATACAAATGTTATTAATCAAATTTAATTAATTACTTAACAATTTACTTAATCTTTTAAAATGTATTTAAATGATATTTGAACAATTCCTTCTTTTTTTGGTGCTCATGTTGGAAATGTGGGTTCGAATCCGGCCTGCGCTGTGTGTGTGTGTGTGTGTGAGCAGCAATAGAGTCTTCAGAATGAAGTCATTTCTATGATGGAGACGAGAATAAGAGTCCTTTAACTGTTGCGTTCGGGCGTCTGGCCTGTAGTCGCAGGATTGATCTGCTGCTAAATTGTGCTGACATGGTTCTGATGTCTCGTGTGTGTGTGTGTGTGTGTGTGTGTGTGACGGACAGGTTCAGGCAGATGGCTCACACACTGTAAGCGGATTCTGATTGTTGTCCTTGGCTTGGCAGCCAAGTTTGTCTGTATGTGTGAGTTTGTTTGTGGTCAGTTCATTAAACCTCACAGAGCAGAGGGTGTGTGTGTGTGTGTGTGTGTGTGTGAGGTCGTACTACAGCTTGTATTCATCTGTTAATATGCTTAAAGGGGCATGTTATATGAAATCTAATTTTCCTTGATCTAATTTTCCTTGAAAAGAGCTTGATCTACTTCTGCTTTCAGCAATCGAAACTTCCTCCTCAGTCCAAAAAATCAGATAAACACATTAACACATGATCATCCATGTTCAAGTGCCCGTTTACTATTACTAAAACTATATATATATATATATATATATATATATATATATATATATCAAGAGTTCAGATGCAAAAGCCTCTAAGTGCCATTTGAAATTTTCTTCTAAAATGATATTTTTTATCAAGCTTGTATATTTAAGTTCAGTAATTTCACTTAAATGACAATTAATAGGTAATCTTCATGGCCATTTAAGTGAAATTACTGAACTTAAATATACAAGCTTGATAAAAAATATAATTTTAGAAGAAAATTTCAAATGGCATTTAGAGGCTTTTGCATCTGAACTCTTCATATATATATATATATATATATATATATATATATATATATATATATATATATATATATTAATGAGTTTTGAAGTTAAAGTAAAAATATAGCTAAATAGTTCACAAAACTAATAACTAAAGCATATCAAAAATATCAATAAACACTATAACAGTAGACCATTTTGCAAGATGTAAACAACACTGGTCCAGAAGCACTTCCTGTTTCAGTTTTTTGACACTACATAAAAGCTGGGATAAAATACAACCAACAGAACATATAAATATGAATCAAAAAGTTAAACAAACATCTTTAAGATGTTTTCTTTACATGTGAAATAAAGAAAACAGTTACAAACTGAAACAGGAAGTGTTTCAGGACAAGTGTTTACATCTTGCAAAATGGTCTATAAATAATACTGAAGTAATACGGATAAATTTGGATGGATATCGTTATTCCTAAAGAACTAATGATAAGAGTAAAATGTGGTAGATATTTCTAACGCTGACTTAGTTCTTTTAAAAAATACTAATAATTTAATAACACTATAAAATGTAATCTTTGGCAAATTTCAAAATGAACATCTGTTTTTCAAACTCTAATATGATGCTTCAATTACTTGTGGCATATAAAACAATTAATCTTTAGTTTTTGGCTTTTTATTTGAATGTATTTTACCAAATTTGTATAGAATTGTATTATCAGTTACTTGACAATATATCAGTGCAGACCTAGTTTGAGAAACATTTCAGCGCAGATGTTTTGTGAACCTGTCACAATAGCCGTTTCCATCCATCTGTTTTTATGTGCATTTTGGGATATTGCATAAACAAAACATTGGATGGAAAAACCAAGATAATCCTAAATTCTAAAAACCTGAACAAACTTTGAAAAATGTCATTTTTGACAGAGCAATTTTCAATTTTCATTACAGATATTTTGCGGCAATTTCACAGGAAGTGACTTTTTTAACACATGGGATGAAAATGCTGTTTTATTCCCACACCTGTTTAATTCCAATGTTACAAATAAATAAAATTTTACAACTTTAGATGGATTGTATAAACAGAACGATGGCTTGCATTGGTGTGGACGCTAATATCTTTATTGTTATCTGTTCTTAGTGCCTTAAATCCACGATGGATATTATTTAAATGAATGAGCTGAAAGAAAACTGCATGGGAAATGAGCTTTCCATAATGTCTGTGCTTCTGAGGGTTGTATGCAAATGGTCCCAGTCCTCAGGCAAATAGGCCGACGGTTCAGAGAGAGACTGGGAAAGTGAGGAGAGACAGCTCTGCCCTGGATGGGAGTTGGGCGAAAGCCTTTCCTGAGTAGATATTTTCCTGTTCTTGCTCTATTGATAACATATAGACATATTCCCAATGTGGGGAACCTGTAGCATATATGAATATGATCCTGGTCTGGGGTGGTTGGGATATGAACACTTTGTTTGTTCAGTTTGACCGGCGGCATCAGATCTGGCCCTGGCGGCCGCCGAGGGAAATCCTGGATATGTCGCTTGGGCTTTTCACACCTACATGTTGAAGATTGTGTGTGTGTGTGTGTGTGTGTGCAGTACCCCTCACACAGGTGCTGAAAAGGAGATAAACCTATTATTGGTTTGATTGGTCCACTAGTGTTTTTTTTGCCACGATTCGTTTTATCAGCCGGACGGCTTCTGGACACAACTGGAGCTCAGTCAACGCCACAATCAGAACACTAAAGCATTTGTTTTTAGGAGACTTGGACCTGCTGAATGATGAATGTGACTGAGTAAAAGGTGCCATACTACAGGCTTTGTACTGGTGTCATCACCCGTTGTGTCATGCTTTGGTTACCGTGTGTTTATTGTGTGTGAGATGCACGTCTGCAGATATACTTTAAACCTATTATGGAAAATTCACTTTTACATGGTGTTTGAACATAAATGTGTGTTGGCAGTGTGTGAGCAAAACCACCCTAGAATGATAAAAATCCACCCAGTAGTTTGTTTACAATCTCAATAAATCATATGCACTGTCTCAGAATGAGCTGTTCTAAGATTCAGCTCTTTGTGGCGTAGAAAGTGAGAAAGGGGTTTGATTGACAGTGTGGTTGTGGCCTAGACCCCGCCCTCGGTGATCTGAACACCATCCTTCATTGTTTCAACGACAGCCGGTAATGTCTCTTGGAAACATAAATGTTCTGTCGTGGGTTAATTCTGTTGTTGTGGCTTAAAAGTTAATCCTCAACTGTGGATCGTCATCTACTGTTTGCGATCCACCGTCACCTCTAGTAACAGTAAGTGTATTTTATGATTTTTGAGCAAATAGTCGTTTCAGTCAATGTCAGCCAATTCAACAACAAATGCGTCTAAAGTTGTTGTCGTCATATAATTTAAACCTTGTTTGTATAGTGTGTAACCACACGTTTATTAAAGATATTTTATTAAAAACTTATATATGCAAACTTATATATGCATATATGTTTTTGTTCTGTAAGTTAGCCATCTTCTCACATTTGCCACAGAAGCACCTGTATGACAAGTAGCTAAACATGACGCCACAGCTCCCTCGCATAAATGTAATTTCGCTTGTACGTAGCAAACTTTATCACAGTAAACGTACGCTGAATGACATTCAAAACAGCGGTTTCTTTGTCTCACTCTCTCAGTACCGACTGCCAGCCATAGGTATCAAGTTACGCCCTCATCCAAAGGCAGGGCGGGGATATGCAGCTCATTTGCATTAAGGTGGTATACCCCCGAAACAGCTCATTTTTAAGCAGGCCCCAAAATGACATTTTCAAATGGTTAATAAATTAACTGTGGGGTATTTTGAGCTGAAACTTCACAAATACATTCTAGGGACACCAGAGACCAATATTACATCTTGTAAAAAGGGGCATAATAGGTGCCCTTTAATTAAAACAAATAAATAAAACTACTGTGTCTGTGTGTAATTTTACGTTTTTAATGTGTTGTCATGGCTTTTGCAACAAGTGCATGCTGAATGCTTAGCACAATACAAGTAGCCTTGGCACACACGTACGTGTCTTTTGTCGTCTTGAGAGACTGCTTTTAAAGAAGTGCTCCTGTGTCGTCCAACCGGTGAGTGAGACGAATACAAAACGTCTCTGTCCGAGAGACTCAAAGCGATGTAGTGAACGAGCGCTCATTCAAATCTTTCACATTATGGTTTGTACGGGGGAGAACCTGGCATCAGCTGGCGTGAACGGGTTCAGCGAATCACGCGTGAGATCTGGCTGTTAAAGGGTCTGTCGCGAGAGGAAATGGAGGTCCGTTTCCTGCACTGCCGCCCCTCCCTTATGACCCACTGATCTGTTTTTCCAGGAGCTGGATGGAGCGAGAGAGAGAGAGAGGAAGAGTTGACTTTAGATTTGGAGGGGGAGGTGATGATGTCAAAATGCTTTTCTACACACAAACTTCCGCTTTACTTGCTTCATTACTGTTATGAACTTAAAGGGATAGTTCACTTTGAAATTAATTTTTGGTATGTTTTATCTTACCTCAAGGGCATCCAAGATGTAGGTGTCTTTGTTTCCACAGTATTTTCAATTTTGATCTTTTTAGGTCAAACCGTTCTTGTTTGTCAGTAATATAATGGAGGTCTATGGTCACCACCTCAAAGAGCATGCACAGAGAAGTCCAAATTAAACATGATTTAATGACTCGTAAATGTAAGTACACATTGATGGCCTAAGACACGAAACGAGCGGTTTGTGTGATAAAACGTACAGTATTTATACCGTTTTTACCTCTTGTAACCACAGCCACGTCCAAGTGATCTGAGGGCGCGGGCGCTTCGGTCTGCGTAAGCCCAGGAAGTGATCTCTCACATGCGTACGTCACTCATTGTTTACACAAAGATTTCGGAAGTTTTACCTTTCGCTGTGAAGATCTAAACATATTTGCAATGGAAGATGATTTTGATACATTAACAGACAATGTTGAATTTTTTTCGCAACCGCGCGAGAGGTCACTTCCAGCGCCTACGCAGACCGAAGCACCCGCGCCCTCAGATCACTTGGACGTGACTGTGATTACAAGAGGTAAAAACTAGAGCCCGACCGATAAAGGACTTTGAAGGCCGATACCGATACAAATATTTGTTGGTTTTAAAATCCGATATTTCGATATATCGGCCGATAATTAAAAACATTAACAGATTTCCCTAACATTAGTTATTTGTAGTTATGTATGAGTTTTAACTAAAATAATATGATAATGCATTTTAAAAAGAAACTTGTTTATTTTATTGTCGCAACAGAACAGAGGAACCAAAGTTTGTTAACGTTAACGGTCTTCCACTGATGATAGTGGCGTTAGCTAGCTTTGGTTAGCTAGTCTATGATGAGCCATAATTTAGCAATAGATAACGTCATACTGCAAATTGTAAAATATACATTTTCAATATAACAGGCCAAGGAGAGAACTTTTACGCGCTATTAAAGAAATACTTCAGTCACATTGTCAAAAGTTAAAAGGACAGTCAGTCAACTACACTGTAACAACGTAACATAACTATCACTAGCTAATTCCGCTTCACTCTCGGCTTATTTACAGTAACAGCGGCAAAGCTGGACGCTTATTTGAGATAAGAGAACTGATGGGGATGTTCTTTTAATTGTTATTCAAGCAATGCATGTTTGTCCATTTTTATTTTATTTTTGAAATATTCGTTTATCGGCTATTATAACTGCCGATACCGATAGTTTGGAAAATGCCTAATATCGGCCGATAATATCGGTCTGGCTTTAGCAAAAGCGGTATAAATACCGTTTGTTTTCTCGCACAAACCGCTCGTTTCGTGTCTTAGGCCATCAATGTGTACTTACATTTACGAGTCATTAAATCATGTTTAATCTGGACTTCTCTGTGCATGCTCTTTGAGGTGGTGACCATAGACCTCCATTATATGACTGACAGACAAGAATGGTTTGACCTAAAAATATCAAAATTGAAAATCCTGTGGAAACAAAGACACCTACATCTTGGATGCCCTTGAGGTAAGCTAAACATATCAAAAAATAATTTCAAAGTGAACTATCCCTTTAAGGCTTTTAGTGCCGCATAAACTTGGTTGTAACACGGTTATTGCCAGTGGAATGGCTCTTGGCTCGCAGGAGAGCGGGCCCTTTGGACAGAGGCCCAGATGAGATGCTCCATCCATAAACACTGGCTCTAATTGGCGTTACTCAACTATCCATTTGTGTGGATGGCTTTGAGTTACAGTAGGAGATACCAGACTGAATATTTACATAAAGTTGACTAATCAAGTCATGATTAAACGATGTTTGTCGTCAAGGAGATGATGTTTGACTGAGTAATATCTGACAGAAGTGGCACACTTTGTCCTCTCAATGAAGCGTCATGTGATTGGACGGCCAACCATGCATTTTTCTGTCTTTCAGATCCTGTTTTCATCACGCATGTGTCTGGTTGATCTACCCTTGCCCATTTCAATTTCCTGAAAACAAAGCTCAGGAATGTTGGTGGGCATCCAGATATGCACACAAAAAATGCTTTTGGCTCTGCAATGACATGTAGCTCCCATAACGTGATATGGAAGCAGCTTTAAATTCTTTAATCATTTACTCGTTCAAAACCTGAATGGCCACAGTTCTTCCCTGAAAACAAACCAACACGAGAAAATCACTTTTGTAGCTTTAACACCGATTAATTGTATTCAGTATATACAGTGAAGAATATGAAGTGTTTGATTATTCAGTTTCTGTACGTGAATACTGTTAGACTGAAAAACAAAGCACTGTTTATTTCATTTGTTTCTTTGTTTTCTTGTTTTTATCTATCTATGCTTGTAATTATGTTTAGACGGAATATGTTTAAATTTTCATTTGTACCACTCTCTAAAAAATATTGAATAACATCAAATAGGGTGTGTGGGTTAGTTTTTGCTAGTTTTTGTTAGTTTGTTGCATCTGCTATCTTGAATGCCCAAAACAAATTTCTCCGTTAAGAGACAATAAAGATCAATCAATCAATCAATCAATCAATCAATCAATCAATCAATCAATCAATCAATCAATCAATCAATCAATCAATCAATCAAATCAACTGTCCCCAGTTGTAAGTTGCTTTGGATAAAAGCGTCTACTAAATGACTAAATGTATTATTTTATATGCATATTCATTCCGTCACAAAATCACCCTAAATGATTCATTCTTTACTAATAGCGATATTCAATCATCTGGTGAAACTGCTTTCATATTGTAATATATTGCAGAAAAACAAAATAGCGCAAGTTGAGTTTTTCCAAACATCGTCCAGCCCTACTGAAGACCGAAGGGAAGAAGCTGAAAATTCACAGGAATATATTACATATTAAAATTGTAATGCTCAAATCCAGGGAAAGCGAAGGATGATGAGTATATAGCACAGGGTTTATTTGAATAGACCAAAATAGACAGACAACATGCGAGACAGCGTGTAAACATGTAACACGAACAATACCGGACAACTGAAGAGGCACAGGGACGAAACACACGCATGGTGATTAAAGGAGTTTTGCTGATAATTTACTCGCCCCCATGTCATCCAAGATGTCCATGTCTTTCTTTCTTCAGTCGAAAAGAAATTTAGGTTTTTGATGAAAACATTCCAGGATTTTCTCCATATAATGGACTTCAATGGGAACCAAACGGTTCAAGGTCCAAAAGACAGTTTCAGTGCAAACTGCAAACTGTTCAAAGGGCTTTAAACGATTCCAGACGATGAATAAGGGTCTTATCAAGCGAAACGATCGCTCATTTAATAAATAAATAACAAAGTTTAAGTTTTATTAGCTCAAATGCTCGCCTTGCTCTGTTCTGTGATGCCCGTTCGTGACTCTCCTGTTCAAACTCATTCATCAAAATGAACAAATGTTTTCCCGAGTCAACTCGTTCAATTCGTTCTTTGAATGAACCAGATGACACGAAAAAACATTCATTCATTTTGATGAACGAGTTCGAACAGGAGAGTCACGAACGCGCATCACAGAACAGAGCAAGGCGAGCATTTGATCTTATAAAACTTAAACTTAAGACTCTTATTCATCGTCTGGAATCGTTTAAAGCCTTTTGAACGTTTAAAGTTTGTACTGAAACTGTCTTTTGGACCTTGAACCGTTTGGTATTGTTCTCATTAAATTATCTAATTTATAAGCGTATTATTTGGTACATCCTGATGTTATTTCAGGGTTTTCAGTTTTAGTGCACTAGACGTGTGTACAGTTGCAAGTCTTGTGGAAATACTTTTGAAATGGTGTTTTTTTTTTTTTTTAAATAAATAATAAAATATTCAATATTTATTCCGGTGCGCTGTCTTAGTTAGCACATTAACCACCATTGTATTTCCATTAATGTTCATGGACAGCATGTGACTGGTGCTGCTGTAGTGTGTACACTATATTAGCTCACAGCATGCCTACGTTTAATTATGCTCTTTTTGAAAGTGTTTATGATGTGATGATTCTGTGGTTATGGTGGCTTCACCACGGCCTTAGACTGCACTAACTGAAGGATGTGGCGAGAAGTTCCCTCTTCAGGCCAGGAAATGCAGTCGGAGGAGACTGATGACACACTTCCTTTTGTTTTGTACACGTATACAAACAAACACACACACACACAGAGGCAGCAGGCGGGCAGATGTCTCCCGCTGTGATGTGTGAGGAGCATGTGTGTGTGACGTGACTGTCGGACAGGAATGATGGATCACTGCGGATATTAAAATGTGAGGCCCAACATATGATTTCTTGTTTATGTGTCTAATTTAGAGCCACTGAGAGACTCGAAGCGTTGGGAAACAACGCTGTATGAAATAGAGGTTGTGTTTGAGGATATCGTGTGTTTTTTTTTCTCATCTGAAGATGCTGCTTATGATTTGAGTCATGGGCGAGGCTAGCCCCTTTTTAGGAGCTCAGCACCCCTAAAACTTGGAGAAAGAAATTTGTTATTCTAAAAATTTTGTTCGTCTTTGACACGGTTAAATAATGTCCAAAACATACTCAGTAGTTTGTGGTTTAAAATGAAATGAAAATGAAAACATTTCTCTTCTTCTAACGTTACTTCTTTGAACCTGCACCGCTCAGCACGGCCGTCATCCAGCGCGAAACACACGCAGAATTGTGAGAATCCGGGCCGTTAGGTAGTTTTGTGAATCAATTGAGACGCTCCAGAGCTGTGTCTCACACTTCTTTTCTTTCAGTTGTTCCGATTCCGAAACCATATCGGTGAGTACTGGAGTCAGTATCCTGAATCATTGGTACACCTATAATAAGTGTTTATTTTCGGGCTGTTTTAGTCTAGCGGGTCGCCGCCGCTGTGGAGTAACGTTAACAGAGTGGCAATCGGGAGAGTCGGGAGTTATCCCGGTGAGCCGGTGGTGTTTCGAGGCCGCGAGCGCCGGTCTGATAAAATGTATACATTTCAAGTTCGCCATGCGCCCAAGCGAGGGAAAGCAAAAAATCGAATCCACGATATGGCTGTGTGCCTATATAAAACAGCACAAGACTTTAATAGGCATCCAATTTTGCTGGGTGATTTAAAGAAAAGTGTGCACTTTGCTCACGCGATCATCATGGTTATATCTGGTGTTTTCTCCTAAATAAAAGCTTAAGGGTTTATTTCTTGCAAGTGTAGAAATATGACAAAAGTATTTTAATTTTCCTATAGTGTGATGTTGACTAAAATATACTTTTGAAATATTCATTTTCACTTATATAGTACATTTATAGGCTATATGGATTTTACATCATAGGAATAATTATATAAATCATTATTACATTATTATAATTGTTTGGGGTCCTAAAACACCATTGATAATGTAATGTAGACTGAGACTCAACTAAAAAGATGTTTGAGCCCTCTTTATTGTCCTAGTACAAATCAATGCTTTTTCTTTGTTCAATGAGCAGTTCGTTGAAGGTTGAAGCTCTTAATTTTGATCTCTCAAAGAGCACGAGATTGATGCATTTAACCTTAAAATGTACAAATTTTTCTATTGGGGGGGGAGCATGCCCCCGAACCCCCCTAGGAACAGAGGCCAACCAACATAGTTTTACAAATTTGTTAAGATCTTTAAGGTTGCCTATTTTTACTCCTGGCTGGGGGACTACCGATGAAAATTAGCTCTTTTAGCTAACTCGGGTACATTTTCATTGTTCTAATGTTGATTAATGTGTACACTGTCCCCCTTACAAATAAATAAATAAATAAATAAAATGAAGAGAGAGAGGGAGCGTATATGGATGTAAAATGTGGGTGATGGCGGTGGAGCTCATTGGGTGCTCAGCACCCCTAAAGCTCTGACCCTAGAATCACCCCTGATTTGAGTTAATCCTTTTGCATAATTAAGCTAGCTACATAACTAGCTAGTCCCAGCCCTATTTAAATTCCAGCCCCATGGGAATGCGAAATATCAAGATAATTATTTAGCAAAGCAACGTATCTCAGAGGAAATGATAAATGGCATGGCTCTTGAAGATAAACGGATCAAGCCGATCAGGACGTGCGTTCGACACACACTGATCCGAGGACTGTGTTGGAGCGCTTCAGTGTTTGATGGCAGGTAAAGATACGGCGCGTTCGCTCACGGCTTTAAAGCGTGTGTGTAATCCTCCAGCGTGGGGGTATTTTTAGTGTGTGATCCTCTCAGGAGAGCGCCTCATGTGTTGTGTTTGTCCTCCTGATCAATGCGCTATAGATTACACTTCTCTTCTGACTGGAAGGGGATAAAGAGAGGCTGAGGCCCAGCTGAGGCCCGAGAGAGGAGGATGGGGAGATGTGTGTGTGACTCTGCATGTGTGCTCTTGTAAATTGATTATTCATGGTTCTCTCTCATTTCCTGCCACATTCGGTGGGTTTGAGCATCCCTCACAGCTGTAGATGCTAATGATCGATGTAGCTCACAGAATTAGGCTTCAAATGTGACTAGCATACGCTGCCCGTGTCTGAACTGCTACTGACGGCGCGCTTGTGGTCTATTTTATGGTTTGCTGATCTTGTATAGGGCCTTCTTTGCAGATTGTGGTGTGTTTGTACTTTGCTTTTAAAATGGTCCCCAGAAGTTTGCTAAATATGCACATTTAAATATACATTTATTCATTTAAATAATTATATTTAATTTTTATTAAATTAGAGGGAGCATTTGGCTTTCTGTATCGGAGTTGATTCTCAGATTTGTCAAATAGTCCTCACATGACTTGAATTGTCTTTTCTTTTGATCAGGATCCGGCCGCAGATGGCAAAGGAAAAGATTGAGGGATGCCACATCTGCACGCTAGTTACTCCGGGCGAGCCCCAGGTGCTCTTGGGTAAAGACAAGGCCTTTACGTATGACTTTGTGTTTGACTTGGACGCTCAGCAGCACCAGATCTACAGCGCCTGCGTTCACAAGCTCATTGAAGGCTGCTTCGAGGGATACAACGCAACTGTCTTCGCTTATGGACAGGTAAGGTCTTACACACTTGTGTGATAAATGAGTTGTTTGCGATGCCAAAAATGGTACACGCGTTAAAAGAACACAGTGGCTTTATTCACTGTTTGAACAGAGGAATACTACAGTGATAAGGCCCTGTTTTTCTTTAATGATCTCTTGCTATTCCAATTATCTGAAATTAATAAAGTCCCCCTGTGGGGGAAATCCAGCTTTTAATGTTGTTTATGTATCTATGTGGTGTTTTTAATATACTTTAAGACAAACCATGTGTAAATTCATAAGTCGACAGCATTGCTGAGCATTTTCTCCTTAAAACGGCAGTGAACCAAAGACAGACTCAAAAACACGGTTTGAAATCGCTGGTGTTTCTGACGCCACAAACGACCTTGTAACCAATTAGATCAATGTGTGATAGTCAAACAGTGGATCTCTGAGATGAGTGAGTGGAGGCGGGGCTCGTTTGCATATTCATAGCTAGGGATGGGCAACGATTAATCGCCATTAATCGCATCCAAAATAAAAGTTTGTGTTTACATAATATATGTGTATAATTAATTTGTAAATATAAATACCCACACATGTACAGTGCCCTCCACAATTATTGGCACCCCTGTTTAAGATGTGGTCGAGGACTTTTAAAAATTCTCCCTTTTTTTTAAACAACATAGAATCCAAATGCAAAAAAAGAGAAAAATCCAACCTTTTATTTAAGTACATTACTTTGGTGGTAAAATTTTTTTTTTAAATTTAAAAAAATAAAAACTTCAAATCATGTGTCCCACAATTATTGGCACCCCTGATGTTAATACTTTGTACAACCCCCTTTTGCCAACAAGACAGCACTTAATCTCCTCCTATAACATTTCACAAGATTGGAGAACACAGAGAGAGGGATCTTTGACCATTCTTCTTTGCAAAATCTTTCTAGATCATCCAGTATCCTGGGCCCTCTCTTGTGCACTCTCCTCTTTAGCTCACCCCACAGGTTTTCGATTGGATTGAGGTCTGGGGACTGAGATGGCCATGGGAGGACCTTGAGTTTGTGACTGAACCATTTTTGTGTAGATTTTGCCACACATTTTGGATCATTATCCTGCTGAAAGACCCAATGACGACCCATCTTCAGCTTTCTGGCAGAGGCCATCAGGTTTTTATTTAAAATGTCCTGGTAGTTCAAAGCGTTCATAATGCCATGCACCCTAACAAGGTTCCCAGGGCCTTTGGAAGAGAAACAGGCCCACAGCATCACAGATCCTCCACCATACTTCACGGTGGGCATGAGGTACTTTTCGGCATACACATCTTTTGTTTTACACCAGATCCACTTAGAGTGTTTGTTGCCAAAAAGCTCAATCTTAGTCTCATCCGACCAAAGCACACGATCCCAGATGAAGTCCCAGTGCCGCTTGGCAAACTCCAGACGTTTACGTTTGTCAGTGTTAGTGAGAAAAGGCTTTTTCCTAGCATGCCTCCCAAACATCTTGTTGGCATGTAGAGAGCGTCTGATGGTTGTTTTGGAGATTTTGTGACCCCAAGATGCCACTATTTGATGCAATTCTGTGACAGTGAGCTTAGGACTTTTTTTTACTTTTCTTAGCATCCTCCTCACAGTGCGTTGTGGCAAGATAAACTTGGGACCTCTTTCAGCCTTGTTTGTCACTGTTCCTGTTGTTTTAAACTTCTTAATGATTCCTCTAACTTTAGATATGGGCAATATAAGGTGAGTGGCTATTTTCTTGTAGCCATTGCCTGACTTATAAAGGTCATCACACATCTGCCTTACTTGAATGGTGTGTTCTCTTGTCTTTGCCATGTTGACAAATGGGTAAGAGAATTAGGCCTCTGTGTCATGTCATATTTATACCCCAGGGAAATAGGAAGTCATGAATTACTAATTAAAAGTTCCTAGATATCCTGACCAACATTAGCAACTACAGAAAATATATTTTTTAAAAAAAATCAATTACATTTTTCAGCGGAATTGTTAGGGGTGCCAATAATTGTGGGACACAGGATTTGAAGTTTTTGAAGTTATGTTTTTGAAGTCCTCAACCACATCTTAAACAGGGGTGCCAATAATTGTGGAGGGCACTGTATGTGTATATTTAAGAAAAATGTGTTATTAATATATCAAATATTTATATTTTTATATAATATTAATCATGTATAAATATATATAAAGTATGTACATGCAAATATTTCTTAAATATATACATGCATGTGTGTGTATTTATATATACAAATTAATTATACACACGACACATACATATATTATGTAAACAAACTTTTATTTTGGATGCGATTAATCGTTGCCCATCCCTATTCATAGCAACCACATACCAAAATAGGCGAGTTACATTATATTTTAAGGCATGAAGAATTTTCTTTAAAGGAAAAATCTTTTAAAAATGTAATTTTAGTGATCAAAGATGAGTTTTAAGGGATAAATGATTGACTACAGGGGGACATTATAATTTGATGAATATTAAACATGGTTGTTGCTGCTTATACACTGTGCCTATAATAACATCTCTTATAATAGTTTTCCTAAAAGTTTCATCAGTTTGAAATTTTGGGCTGAAAATGTCTTAAAACTACATTTTTAGGTTCTCAGCCAAAATAGACATTTGGCTGAAAATCATGTCTGAAAATATGAACAGGAAAATTTAACTGATTAACTTTGACATGAAGTAAAAGCGATGTGCATATGAAATTAAATTCTTTTTTTATAGTTATTAAATTACATTTAATCACAATTATCATTTAATTTGATTTAAATGTGATTCATTTAAATAGATTATGTATGTACATCAAGACACAACTACAGTTTTGTCAGTTTATTTAAACAGTGTTTTATAAAATTGTTGAAGCATTTTGTTATTGTAAAGTTATGCCAATTGAAGGAAGTAAGTGTAATCACTTCAGTTTTATAAATGGTAAATATTATGACATTTAATAAATGTTTTTTTTTTTTTTTTTTGAGTACCGTAGTTAAAACTAGTATTTTCGCATTCAGCACAGTGGGTCAAAGAATTTAAGAATTTTAATTTTGCGAATGGCTTCTTGCTGTTATACATTATATAATACAATTTAATAACAGCAAATGAGACTCAAAATTGTTAAATGAAGACCCAATATTGAAATTGACAAAGGTTTAATGCTGAGTGCTTAAAATGTGTTACTTAATCACTAGTTCACTAGTGAATGTGTTGCTCTGTGATGCAGACTGGTTCAGGAAAGACCTACACCATGGGCACTGGCTTTGACGTGAACGTGTCGGAGGAGGAGAAGGGCATCATCCCTCGGGCCGTGCAACAGCTCTTCCAGGGCATCCAGAAACGCAGACTAGAGGCACAGAGCGCTGACGTTCCCCCGCCAGATTTCAAAGTCAGCGCCCAGTTCCTGGAGGTGAGACTACAACCAACACTCTAAAAAATGCTGGGTTTTAACCCAAGATTGGGCTGAAATATGGAAGAACTCAGCCGTTGGGTTAAATTTTTAAATTGTATTTTTAATACAATGTTTGGGTTTGTCCATATTTGACCAAAATTTGGGTTAGAACAAGGGGGTAATCCATCAGACGGAAGTTGAAGCCTCGCGGGAGCCGCCATTGTAGCAGAACTTCACCTGCTGTTAGCATCCCATTCATTTTGGCATCACTTTTACAGCGAATAACTTTACATCTGATGCGTCCACTGACTTCATTTGTCCATTATTTATTTCTAAAGAAACACGACAATGTTAAAAATGCTCCATTACTTTTTATCTTACGTTATTGCCCCGTAGAAGCAGTTTTTGTAAAAATAGGCTAAATATGTACAACTGTCAGACTGTCGTCACGCTCAGTTTGAGCCTGCTCAGACATCAGACAGGAAGTGCAATAATCAGGCTTCAGTCTTCCCCGTTGAAATCAATGGGGTCGCTGTGTCCATTTCTTTTACTGTCTATGGGTTAGAACAGCCCAGCATTTTTTAGAGTGAGATTGACAAAATTAATAAAACTGTGGGTTTATAATTTAGATCTCCTTATGATGGTAATTATTAGGGCTGTAGTCAACCAAAGAAATCCTTAGTTGACCAAAGTCTTGTCCTGCGCAACGATTAGTCGATTTTTCATTGAACATTTTTTAAACAATTCCCATAGAGTATTTATAAAACAACAACGAAAAAATATCAAAAATAAATAAAACTATAATAATAATACAATTCAAATTAAGTGATTTTATTTTTTTACTGCAGCTCTGTCCTAAGTCTATAGTGATTGGGTGATATAAAGTCAGAATTGTGAGATCCAAAGTCAGAATTGCGAGATATAAAGTCAGAATTGCGAGATCTAAAGTCAGAATTGAGTGATATAAAGTCAGAATTACGTGTTATAAAGTCGTAATTGTGTGTTCTTAAGTCAGAATTGCGAGATATAAAGTCAGAATTGCGAGTTATAAAGTCAGAATTGCGTGTTATAAAGTCAGAATTGCGTGTTATAAAGTCGTAATTGTGTTATAAAGTCAGAATTGCGAGATATAAATTCAGAATTGTGTGTTATAAAGTCAGAATTGTGAGATATAAAGTCGCAATTCTGAGAAAAAGTCGCATTTCTGTCTTTCTTTATCTCACAATTCTGACTTTATAACACACAATTGCGAGTTTATATGTCGAAATTCTGACATCTTTTCTCAGAATTATGAGATATAAACTCGCAATTGCGAGTTATCAGGCCAATTCTAAGTGGGGAAAAACCTAACTTTTTTCCCCCCTCAGAATAGTTTAAATCTCCCCTATTTAGCAAAATGCTCCTCTCTAGAGTTATTTTTTCCAGCTGACTAACGAGTTTATGTGGGTTTTCTGAGGTAAATATGACGACACATGACATTGATTACAAGCCGTCAACGTCTTTCCACGGTTGAAATGCAGATTGAGCGAATCAATGTGACATGATACGGATTTCGATAAGTTGTACTCTTACCTTTTAACACACTTTCAGATGCTCATTCATGTTTATTTGGCGCTGTAACTGGTATTATTAAGCCGGAAGAGACATCAGCGCTGCTGCTTCTCTTGAGCTGAGCCACAGCGATCTCACGCCACAGCGCCAAAACGTTATTTATGTTTTTGAATTTCTAAAGAAAATGGACAGAATTTGAAAGTTGAGACTTTGTTTCATATCAATAGTAACAAAGGACAAAGATTATTGCGATTTTTTTTTTTTTTTTTTTTTTTTTTTTTTGTATGCGCGCAGCCGCGATACAACGTTCCATTCATTCAAATGAAGCAGGATGACTAATCGATTCTTGAGATTTAAGAATCTATATCGGTTAGTAAAAATGAGAATCGATTAATATCGAGAAATCCATATTTATTACCCAGCCCTACTAAAATAGTATTTTCTTGTAAATCATACTGCTGTAATCTATTATCTATTGTCATTAATCATTTTGTACAGTGTGTGTTGGAAGATGTCTTGACTCCATTTATCTAGGCTCATCAGGGAGAAACCCTCCTCGCATGTCCATATTTATTTGATGTGGGTCATTAGCGTGACATGAGGCGAGAGTGTAGCACAGACAGCAGTGTAGCTGTAACCCGATTACCCCTTCCTCGTGTAAAGTCTGGCTCAGGTAATGAGTTTAAACCTGTAACAGGGCGTTTTAACGACCCGGGCCGCTTGCTGTCTGGCACAGGCTGATGATGTGTGTTCAGCACAAACGCGGCTCACCGATTCGTCTGGCGGCTGTGAACGGATGCCGTCCCCCGGGGCGGCTTTAATAGGGCATTAAGATGCCCTTATTTCATTAGTCTCGTCCTTTCCAGAACTCCTTTTTGCACTTTGTATGTTGTTTTTCTATGTTAGCAGTTTGATTTATTGTTTTGAACCCTGAATTGATTTTATCAAGTCCCTGTGTGTCACTTCCCCGAGTAAAGGATGCTATTGAAAGCCTCGTTCTCTTCTGTCATTCTGTCTCCAGTCGCAGTCGTGCTGTTGTGTTATGTGAATTACGTTATCATTATTTATCATTTCCTTGTCCATCAGCTTGTGTGGTCTCTGGGCTTCCTGAGGTCAAACATGCAGGGCTCTGGCCTTTTGACCTTTGCCCTCTGAAGGTCACAGTGTGTGTGTTTGTCCCTCAGCTATATAACGAGGAAATCCTGGACCTGTTTGACAGCGCACGAGATCCCGAGGCTCGAAACCGAAAGTCCAACATTAAGATCCATGAGGATGGCAGCGGCATGATCTACACCACAGGAGTGACCTCACGGCTGGTCAGCTCAGAGGAGGAGGTCAGATATGCACAAGATTCGTTTGAAATTGGCATAAATAATTTTTTTTTTAAAGAAATTGACCTTGGTAATTTTTTTTGCCTCTGTGTAAAACGGAGAAAAATAATGTTATCCCAATAATATATAATATTAAAACGACAGCTAGCCTTGCTACAAGCTAGTAGTAAGCAAGCTAGTTGTCCATCTTCCTTAACTCTAGTCAAGCTAGCTACATTTAGAGTAGTAAGCACCATCATTTTTATATAATTCTGTTGAAAACACAGTGATGAACTTAAGCATCATTGCAAAAAGCGATATACTAATATGCCCCCTCCCCCAAAGAATCTTATTTAAACAATTATTATTATTAATAATATGTTTTTAAATGTAATAAAACAACAAATAATATATTATTAAATAGTATTATCATTTGTTATTATTATTTTATTATTAATATTAGTATATATTTAATACATTTAAAAAAGTAAACAACAAAAATATTTAATAAATGATGCCAATAGTAATATGATGTTTATTATTGTAATTATTGTTATTAACAATATAATTATATTGTTAATTATATGTTAATTATTATCCATAGTAGTAGAATGTATTAAATGTTGTCAACATTGAATATAGAAGACAAGTACTACTACTATAATAATAATAATAATATAGCAAATTATATCATATTTCATATTAAATATCATTATTAATAGTAATAATAATAGTTGTAGTGCATATATTAAATGTTGTAGTTAATAATAAATAACAATAACAATATTTGATATACAATATAAAAATGGTAATGCTAAAACTAATAGTAATAAAATGTTAAATATTATTATTATTATTATTCTTATCAATAGTATTTTTTTTTTAATATAGATGACAACAAGAATTTCTAAAATAAGACAAATAATCATATTTAAACATCAATGTTTATTTTTGGATGTAGTGGTTTGTTGCATTATTTTGATAACTGTGGTGACAGCGTCACACTCAATATTTCCCTTTGAATATTAGCTTTCACTCAGAAACATGACGCTAGATCATGCAAATGTGGTTTTCCTTTGTATTTGTTTTAAATGGCTCTTATTGAGATGACCTGAGTGAGATCATATAAAACTTAGGTGACTGGAATAACCGGTGCACGCAGATGTGTGTATGTGTGTGTCCGTGCTGGTCATCTGTGTGTTCTCCTCAGCTCCTGCAGTGTCTGAAGCTGGGCGCTCTGTCCCGCACCACCGCCAGCACACAGATGAACGCCCAGAGCTCCCGCTCTCACGCCATCTTCACCATCCACCTCTGCCAGATGAGAGTGTGTCCTCGGCCACAGCAGGTACTGACACACTGCAACACACACACACACATGAACATCATCACCAGAGCCTGAAGCTTAAACTCCTGTTAGCCGTTAGCAAGTTTAAGCAGGTCGTGAGTTTTACAATGCTGCGGTATAAAGTATTTATATAAAACCACTGGCATTAGGAGCGTCAACACTGAACATGTCTGTGCAAACCGTTCAAGATCGCACATGTAATTAATAGGGCTGGGTAATAAATATCGATTTCTCGATATTAATCGATTGTCATTTTTACAAACCGACATCGATTCTTAAATCTCAAGAATCGATTAGTCATCCTGTTTCGTTTGAATGAATGGATCATTGTATCGCGGCTGCGCGCATCCAACAAATCGCAATAATCTTTGTCCTTTGTTACTATTGATATGAAACAAAGTCTCAATTTTCAAATTACGTCCATTTTCTTTAGAAATTCAAAAACATAAATAACGTTTTGGCGCTGTGGCGTGAGATCGCTCTAGAGAAGCAGCAGCGCTGATCTCTCTTCTGGCTTAATAATACCAGTTACAGCGCCAAATAAACATGAATGAGCATCTGAAAGTGTGTTAAAAGATAGAGTACAACTTATCTAAATCCTTATCATGTCACATTGATTCGCTCAATCAGCGTTTCAACCGTGGAAAGACGTCAGTTAAACAGCTTGTAATCAATGTCATGTATCGTCATATTTACCTCAGAAAACCCACATCAACTCGTTAGTCCACACTCGTTAGTGTTCTTCAATATTTAATGCATATTTGAATAAATCTGGCAAGTTTTTATGACAGCCACCATTTAAATGTTTATATTTCATATAATCTTCTTATTATAAAAATAAATAAAAGTGTAATTTAAGTGTTTGTATAGCTATAAAACAGTTAATTATTACCTTCATATTAGGCTAATGAAGCCTAGTAGGCTACAACTAGACTATATATATAGACCATAGTTTACAGCATTTAAGAGATTTGATTCCCTTGAGAAAATTTGCCATTTATTGTAACTGATATCCAAAATAATCAATATTGAATCGAATCGAATCGTAATCGAAATCGAATCGAATTGCAAGCTTGTGAATCGAAATCGAATCGAATTGTGATATTTGTCTCAATACCCAGCCCTAGTAATTAAAGAAGATGCTAGTGTTAGTAGCTTAAAGCTATCATTGATTCCCTCTCTCTCTTGCAGGTGAACGGAGAGATGAACGGTGTGTCCGACAGCTCTATCTCTCAGCCCGAGTACGAGACGCTCACTGCCAAGTTTCACTTTGTGGACCTGGCGGGATCAGAGCGCCTCAAACGCACAGGAGCCACGGGAGAGCGAGCCAGAGAGGGCATCTCCATCAACTGTGGCCTGGTAACAAAAATCAGATCCTGTCATCCGAGGGTGACCTTGTTGCTAAAAACACTGATTTTCGAGTAGTTAGCTAGCAGAAGCTAGTCCTGTCTGCTGTTTTTCAGTCTTTCAAGGGCGGAATGCACGATTTTTACTTCAGAAGACACTGTTTTACCAGCGCAAACATACTTTTGACGTTAAAAACTACTGTCAGGCAGTGGTGGGCCGTCAGGGCCAGCAAGGCCTTCTCTGCTGGTCTGAAAACACTATCAGAATCACTGACTTGCACTTTAATATATTTTTTCCGTGAATGAGTATTAAATTATTCCAAATAGTTCGTTCTCTTAATTTCATAGTTTTTCTCTTGGTTGCGCTGCTTCCAGTGGTATGTTTTTATGTTAGAGCTTGTATCCAATCATATTTCAGCCATCATGCACTGCTAGGGTCAAATAAATCTGCCTTGAAGGCCTTCAGAATCGACAGTGCGGGCGCCTTTAGCTTAAAATGAATGGCAATGAAACCGTTTCTTTAACCAATCAGATAATCCGTCAGATTTAATCAGCAAATCAGATTTTGCTTTGACTGCAGCGGGGCCATCTAGCTGGCATATAATAACGTCTGTATTTTCTCGTTCTTTGATTGGATGCGCGTACAGACAGCGTACTATTACTATCTGTAGCGAACTGCGTAAACTAAATATATGAAGAGTTCAGATGCAAAAGCCTCTAAGTGCCATTTGAAATTTTCTTCTTTAATGATGATTTTTGTCAAACTTGCATATTTAAGTTCAGTAATTTCACTTAAATAACAATTAATAGGTAATTATCATTGCCATTTAAGTGAAATTACTGAACTTAAATATAAAAGTTTGATAAAAATCATCATTAAAGAAGAAAATTTCAAATGGCATTTAGAGGCTTTTGCATCTGAACTCTTCATATATTCCTGTAGATGTAATTGTTTTTAAACCCACAAATTAATGTTTCTTTGGAAAAAAATCCCTTATTCAGCCTGAGCTAAACGCAGAGTAACGGGACTCTATTCGATCTCTCCGGGTAAAAACAGAACTGACTAATTTAAGTTATGAAATGAATGATTTTGAAGGCAAAAGTCCCGCTGATCTCATTGATTTCGTTCAAAACTCTGTGTGAGAGCATGGGGCAGCTGCACACATCGTCATGTTTTGCGGTAACTGTGTGTGCTTCTGTCGAGCAGGCACTCTCAGCCATAAAGCAAATTAAAACTTATGCTAGAAATATGACGAGACAGACAGGACATTGTTGGAACTGAAACGCAGATAGAACCTGTACGACAGTAATTAAAGTCTTCTTGAGGAAAGAATTAAGGATGGATTTTGTGTTAAAGATACAGTAATCTGTAGTTTTGGTGTGTATAATGCTTTTCCCCCCGTGGTGAACATGATTTTCTTCTTAATTTTTCGAGACTTAATTTTTTTTGAAAACATTCATAGTATTGTGACGTCTGAAAAGGGACTATTGTAACCCTTGAACGACAAGATAAGGGAGGCTCCGTTTCTGAACTTATAATCGGATTCGTAACGCAAGAACCACTGTACAAACGCACCAGCCGAACTCACGCGCTCATTTCTCTCTACCGGCCTTTCCCGAACTAATCCAATAACTGCCGGTGCAAAATATGTACAATTATAGACACTCTTTGCGCTGATACACTATTAAAAGTTATTAATTCAGGTAGGACAGAAGGCCTAGGTGTGAAATGTCCTGCTAAAATGCACACAAAAAGTTATTGTTTTTGACCCATGTGACCTTGTAAACGGTGCTTTAAGATTTAAAGTTTGCCAATGGATGACAGAAAAAAACAGATGCAGCTTTAATTTGTAAAATATTCTTACTGTAAATAATTGCAAAATTAATGTTCATTTTGACAGCCATAAAAATAAATTATAAACACACTATAAACTGTATTTATAGTATATCTATATTAACAAAAATCATGGAATTAAACAATGAATGATTATGAAATTAGCAAACGTGTAGATCTTTCCCTAGCAGTGTTTGTTTAGCTACATGAGAGTGAGTAGATTATGACTGAATCATTTTTAAGTGATTAATCTCTTTAACCTTTGACTAGAAAAATCCTCAAGAAAGTTCTCCGATGAGCTCTAAGCAAACACCTCGACACCGCAAAAACCGGCTTTGTCAGGGATTTCCAAAATACCTGCACTTCATTATCATGATTGTTCAGGTCCTTTTAGCTGAGTCGTGTTTTCCCATGTTAAGTACGGTGTGATATTCGTGTCGCATTAGCTGTGCCGCCTCCTCGATTCATCACTGCTGGCTTTGAGCAGATGAAGGGAACTGAAGGTAATTAGACGGAGAGAGAGTCTGAAGAAGAGCTAAAGCCTGGAGGAAAGCCAAGAGATGCCATTGTACTGACCCGGATAAAGCTCTGTTGTTTTTAGAGCCTAGATACTCATTTGTAAGAGAACCCATTTAAAAGCTTTTAATCTTAGATAGCAGCATATGATGGAGCGTGACCGGGTCTTTCTCTCTGTGTGTGTTTGGCAGCTGGCCCTGGGTAATGTGATCAGTGCATTGGGAGATCAGAGTAAGAAGTCAGGTCATGTGCCTTACAGAGACTCCAAACTCACACGCCTGCTGCAGGACTCGCTGGGAGGAAACAGGTAACGTCTGATACACATCTACACACACTTCAACTCCATAAAGCCCAAAGTATACTTCATTTTACGTGCACACTGTATAACATACACAGGTGGTCAATGCTTGCGCATTACAGTAACTTCCAGTCCCTGTGCATCTTTATCATCGTTTAGGTTAAGGTTAAAGGAGTAGCTCACTTTAAAAAAAAACTTTTGCTGATAATTTACTCGCCCACATGTCATCCAAGATGTCCATGTCTTTCTTTCTTCAGTCGAAAAGAAATTAAGGTTTTTGATGAAAACATTCCAGGATTTTCTCCATATAATGGACTTCAATGGGGTCCAAACGGTTCAAGGTCCAAATGAGAGTTTCAGTGCAGCTTCAAAGGGCTTTAAACGATTACAGACGTCTTATCAAGCGAAACGATCGCTCATTTAATAAATAAATAACAAAGTTTAAGTTTTATAAGCTCAAATGTTTGCCTTGCTCTGTTCTGTGAAGAGCGTTCGTGACTCTCCTGTTCGAACTCGTTCATCAAAATGAACGAATCTTTTTTCGAGTCATTTGGTTCATTCAACGAACGAACTGAACAAAATGACTTGAAAAAGATTCTAAAGAAAGACGTGGACATCTTGGATGACATGTAAATGATCAGCAAAAGTTTTTAATAGTGAACTACTCCTTTAAGTTCAAGCCAGTTTGATTGCGCTCTCTGTTTCTGAATATCAGAATAGGCTCTAGAACAAAGATCTGTGGAGACACGTACACGCTGTACTAGGTAACCATTGCTCTTAAATTTAGCTAATTATAATATCTGTAGATTAACCCTACCCATAATTCTTGACATTTTTTAGATACAAAGACATAATTAAGTCTTTTTATGAAGTTATTCAGGTATTCAGCTTTGTTAGTTTTGTTGTCATGTCATTATCATGCCTATGATAATTATGATTATTACCACACCTTCTCACATGACAGTTTTTGTTGTATGTGAAATAAGACATTGTTCAGTCTCTTAATGTTTAAGTCCCCACTAACATGGCAACAGACTGTTTTTATTATGTTAGGTTTATCCCGTTTATGAACATGAAATAATTCATTATTTTTGGGAAAATGACTTAATACAGAATTTATCTTGTTAGATTGCATGATTAATTTCATTCATTGGAAAATATTTTATATATTTTAGATATTTAGTTTAGTGATATGTATGTATGTATCAAAAGACATTTAGTATAGATTAAAATTAGGGCTGTCAAACAATTCATCGAGATTAATCACATCCAAAATGAAAGTTTGTGTTACATAATATATGTGGGTGCACTGTGTATAATTATTTTATATATATTTAAAATAATACACACGCATAAATACACACACATGCTTGTATATATTTAAGAAATATTTTCATGTATATACTGTATATAGATTTATATTTAATTTATATTATATATAAATATTGTATATATATTTTTTTAAATATACATGCATGTGTGTGTATTTATATATTTATATATATATATTTAAATATAAATAAATAAATATATATATATATATATATATATATATATATAATTATACACAGTGCACCCACATATATTATGTAAACACAAACTTTTATTTTGGATGCGATTAATCTCGATTAATCATTTGACAGCCCTAATTAAAATGTGCAATTAATCACAAGTTAGCTATGACATTAATGCGATTAATCACGATTAAATATTTTAATCGTTTGACGGCACAAATATATATATATTATGTGTGTGTATGTGTGTATATATACATACACAATATATATAAATATTAATACATTCAAATGTGTATATAACATCATTTGTCAGCCCCAATTACTCCAGAATTTACATATAATTTCATATATTTTCATCATATTTCATATTATATTTCATATATTTGTTTTATATAAACAATTGCTATGTATTTTCAAATAATGAATCAGTAAATTAACATTGACAACCGTAATTACTACAGAATTTACATGACTGATCATTTGTAAATTATTTTATTTTATAATTAAAAAAAAATATTGTGAAATGTATATTTAAGTAATGTAACATTAAAATAACAGCCCTAATTATTTCCTTTCACTATATTAGACTTTATCTTGAAAGCTTCAAGTTGTAGAAACAGTTGGTGTTGCGCTCATGTTTACGAGCTTCAGATGGTTCGTGCACTTGTAAACATCGCTGTGGACAGGGCAGTCATTGTGTCTTGAAGGTTAATGTGTGTGTGTGTGTGTGTGAAGCGCAGTGTTGGGTCACTCAGCCCACACTGGACGCCACTGGCTGCCCATATATTCTTACGATATGGGTTCAGAGGGGGAGTTGATTGAATTAAACATGAGAGACTGCAGACAGTGGCACTCAGTCCCAGCCGCATCCATGAGAGCGTTTGTGTTTATCTGTCATCTGTCTTGTGTGTGTGTGTGTTTAAGATCTCATAGACCCTTATGAATTCCTGTCTTCTTGCTTTCTCCTCTGCTGTGTATCTATCTATTTAGTCAGACTGTGATGATTGCCTGCGTGAGCCCGTCTGACCGGGACTTCATGGAGACGCTAAACACACTGAAGTACGCCAACCGGGCTCGCAACATCAAGAACAAAGTGATCGTGAACCAGGATAAAACCAGTCAGCAGATCAGCGCCTTACGAGCAGAGATCGCACGCCTTCAGATGGAGCTGGTGGAGTACAAAGCGGTGAGGAGGATTCTGGGAAGAGTTTGTCACACACACACAAACACAAGCCCTCAAATGGATAATTCACCCCATAATGAAAATTCTGTCATTTACTCGCCCCCGTATAATAAAATGCTCTTCTGTGGGAAAAAAATATGTTTTGTTGCATGTTCTGTTCATTTCAAAACAACGAGAGTGAATTGGCTCTGGTTAAAATGATTAAAGAAGTAGTCCAAACTACGTGTGCACTATATCACAAATGTCCTGAAGCCATTTGAATGAGGAACAGACAGAAAAAAAAAACATAATTAGTTAAAAATCTGGCCTCATCTAGTCTAAAAATGAAAAATGTTTTTAGAGTTTCTACTCGCACACCTCTTGAGGGTTAGGTTTAGGGTCCTTAAAGGAGTAGTTCACTTTTCAAAAAAACTTTTGCTGATAATTTACTCACCCCCATGTCATCCAAGATTTCTTCAATCGAAAAGAAATGAAGGTTTTTGATGAAAACATTCCAGGATTTTCTCCATTTAATGGACTTCAATGGGGTCCAAACGGTTCAAGGTCCAAATGAGAGTTTCAGTGCAGCTTCAAAAGGCTTGAAATGACACCAGACGATGAATGAGGGTCTTATCAAGCGATGTGATCGGTCATTTCAAAAATAAATAAAAAAGCTAAAGTTTTATAAGCTCAAATGCTTACCTCGCTCTGTTCTGTGATGCGCGTTCGTGACTCTCTTGTTCGAACTCGT
This sequence comes from Pimephales promelas, assembly GCF_016745375.1. Next base: position 1,678,467 of record NW_024122002.1, on the reverse strand, counting down.
TCATCAAAACGAACAAATCTTTTTTCGATTCATGACTCGAAGGGTCCTAGATAAGACCGTTATTCATCGTCTGGAATCGTTTAAAGCCCTTTGAACAGTTTGCACTGAAACTCTCATTTGGACCTTGAACCATTTGGTTCCCATTGAAGTCCATTATATGGAGAAAATCCTGGAATGTTTTCATCAAAAACCTTAATTTCTTTTCGACTGAAGAAAGAAAGACGTGGACATCTTGGGTGACATGGGGGTGAGTAAATTATCAGCAAATGTTTTTTTTAAAAGTGAACAACCAATAGTGGCGATTTACCCAAAACAAAATAAGTAAATGTCTGAATTTGAAGGTAAAATATCATCTTCAATTGGTTGTGAATTTTGGTTGCGAATCACTTTCATACATTTTAATAAGACCTACTCACACAAAGGTTTGGTTTAGAGGTGGAGATTCATGGTGAGGGTTTACCAACAAATCGATTTTACTTGAAGATGTTTGTAGGTAATTCGCCACCATGTATCTTTGAATTAACGGTTTACCAACAAAACATCCCAACACACTCTCAAAAATTCTCATTCTCGCTTCTGAGAGGATATCATATGGGGTGAGAATGACGACAGATTTGTCAAATCTGAAAGACAGAAGTGCCAACTCGCTTGAGTTATAAGGACAGCAGACTTATATAACACATGCCAGGATGTTGTAGGCAACAGGAACCAGTGTCAGAATTTACTTAAAATGTCAAGATATCTTATTACTTGTTTATTTTACTAGAGAGGAAACATTTCGAGCTGACATTAAACCCTCATCAAGCAGCTGAACCATTACTTCCTCTGATGATAAATCAAATGGAGAACTTAAGGCCCGTACACACCGGGACGAATATCAGCGCGCGTTATTCGTCAGCGTTTTTCAACGCGTTTTTTGTGTTCACACCCAAGCGTTTTTCGCTGACGATGAGCCGAGTGAACATGCAAATTCATTCCCTGACATTAGATGGCGCTTAATGTAAAACAGAAATAATAATAGAATATACTATAGGGTGATCATATTCATGTCTCAATGTTTTATTATGACAGATTAAAAAAAACGAATGAAATAATGATAGAAATAATGTCTTCTGTATTAGAAAAATAAATATATAAATAATAAATAACTAAAAAATGCCTCCAAATGTAACAAAAAATAGCTCTCACAAACTTACAAAAACGAACTAACAAAATCTATTTATGTCTTTAGTTTTCATTCTCTTTATCTTGTTTTTCTTCCTCGTCCACCTTGTTTGCCCATCTATATTTTTAAACCAGGACATTTTCATCACTTAAAAACAGTCAGGACAGGAAGTGGAAACAGGACATATATAACGCAAAGTTGAGATGTTGCCCAGAGATGAACAGATGCACAAGAGACGAGAGTTGTCGTATTTCCCCGCGTTTAATAAAACCATTCAAACGTTACACTCGTCCTCATACATGGGGATCGAGCGAGAAAAAAAAAAAAACACAAACAAACATCTGGTCACAATAGAAAAATAAAAGAAAGAATACAAAGAGTCGGCAGAGCGGTTCTCCTCTCCTCACTTGTCAAAATCTAACTGACACTATACGCACACTATGCGCAGTTCTCATCTCAACTCAGATTTCTATAAAGCACAAAGTGACCATTTTACATATGTCCCGGGAAAACAGGACTGTTGGTCACCCTATACTATACTAATATTACAGAAATACTAATATAAATATTATCATATAGCTCATTATGCTCCGAGACCAGCAGCTCAACATTCATCTTGCACGTAGGTATCTTATCTCTTCTTCGCCGTGTGCGCTCGGCAAGACCGTTTTGTGTTTGAGCGCCCCCAAGTTGTGTTTTACTGTAACTTCAGAAGTACCTGACACGTGAGCAAACCGGCCAATCTCGTTGGTCGGATAGGTTTTGACGCGGCGCGTCAAACCAAAAAAACGAACCCGAGGCGTTTTTTAAAAAATGACGCTTTTACGCGTGGCGTTTTTCGCGTCGGTGTGAACACTCACATTGGCGCCCATTGTTTAGTCACGAGGCGTTAAACGTCGACGAATAACGCGCGCGAAATTCGTCCCGGTGTGAACAGGCCTTTACAGTAGAGTCGGTCGGCTGATGCTCTTGTTGTTACTTCTCTTTCTCTCACTGCTACCCAGTCGGAGCTGGAGCTGTTTATGTAATAATGGTTCAGCTCATGGGATCTCGCTGGAGTTAGCAGTAGCTTAGCGCCTCGGACGGCCGCTGGAAGAAGTTAGCGATTAGCAGTGATGGCGTTGAGAGCGAGTATGAAAGGATTGGGGGGTCTGATGCCTAGCTTTCTGTTGCTCAGTCTTTCGATCTCTGTGTTTGCTTCAGGGAAAGCGAGTGGCCTGTGACGACGGATCCGAGGGCTTTAGCGATCTGTTTCAGGAGAACTCCATGCTCCAGAAGGAGAACGACACTCTACGTATGCGGGTCAAAGCCATGCAGGAAACCATCGACCACCTCAACACTCGAGTCACTCAGCTGCTCACCAACGGGGTCAACCTGCTGCTCACCAAGACTGGTGAGAGACCCCTAGTGGCTGGACAGGGCACCACCATTGACATGTCTGTCGTTAGTGTAGTTATTTACTATCAGTGGTGGAATGTAACGAAGTACAAATACTTCGTTACTTTACTTAAGTATATTTTTCACGTATCTTTACTTTACTTGAGTAGAATAAATAGTGTATACTTTTTACTTTTACTTCGTTACATTTTGCAGCAATTATTCTACTTTCTACTCCACTACATTTCTACAATTTCTGTTATATTTTCATTACATTTTCTGATCAGTTTTTCCCCTGCCAAAACGTAATCTGACCGTCCGTTCGTTGCACGTTTGTCTCACCAGTGACGTTTGGTTGCCATAGATACATCAACTAAATGCGTCTCGCACGCAGTGTGTTCATCGTGCAATTTATACGCGAAAATGTGTTTTTACGTGCATAGGAAACACACCCTGTGTAATATACGTTTGGTTAGGATTATGGCAAGCCAAGAGGTTCAGAATTACACCATTAATTAATTGTGTTTACTGCCAAACATAGTTATTAACATAAGGATAAGCATGGTTTATTGCCTAATTGCAAGCTTGTTTCAGCTTTTCCCATCGTTATTGAACATCATTATAGGAGTATTAGGTTGAATGAGTTAGAATTAAATGTTTTATTAATCATTAGAAAATAGTTATTAAGATAATCAATTGTTATGCAAGTACTTTTACTTTTAATACTTAAAGTACATTTAAAATCAGGTACTTTTTACTTTTTACTTAAGTATAGTTGTCATTGTGTTACTTCTACTTTTACTAAAGTAAATATTTATCTGGTTATTTGTACTTTTACTTAAGTACTGAGATTCAGTACTTCCTCCACCACTGTTTACTATGCAGAGTTACCCCTACCATTGCCCCCTAAAATGCTGACATAAAAAAGGAATTGACTTCATAACGCAGAATTTGTCAAATAAAAGTTTGTAAAAGTTTTAATAAATAGGAAAGTTCAGTACACTTTAAATCAAATCGTGACGTAGACTAGTGTGTGTGAATATTAAGACTATTTAACTACGAATCCTGCATGTTCTGTGTGAATGAATGGTGTAGCACAGTTTTATTTATCACACACACACACTGAAGACACTGAAGCACATGTGACGCTTGTGCTGTTTTTTGCCTATATGAAGACACAAACTTCATCTCCAGGCTCTAGATCCACTACAAAACTCACTTTATGAGCGTTTAACCACTTTACTTGAGAAAAAACTATCATCATGACAAACACACAGAAACTCAAAAGGTCTTCACGGCAACCTGTCAAAATAAAAGTTCGGTTTAACTTGACAGAAATATATTACTGTTGTACAGTAGAATTGAGATATTTCCTAATGTAGTAAAACACTAACACTAATACAAATAAATGATGATTTTTTTAAACAAAACTGAATTTTTTTTTAAGGAATAATCCATGTTTTAATTTTAACAGTAAAGCTCATTGTGCAGCACGTTATTTGACAAAGTTTATTTAATTTCATATGATTAAAATGATGATAAATGATCAAATTTGTGTTTTATGTCTTCATTTTATTACCAGAAAAAACACAACACAGAATAATTTTTTTCGTATATATATTTTTTAAATGTCGTATAAGTTTAATGATTCGTAATACATGATTTCAATTAATTAGACATGCTTTTTGATTGCTAAATAATTACATGACCACTGGGAGGAGCCCAGTAAAGCTTGATTTTATTTTTTCACAGACTATCTGTCTCATAGTCTACTGCCATGACATAATGACAGTTTTTACAAATATGTAAAAAAAAAAAAAAAAAATTGTTTACAAAAGTTACCTACTCCAGCTTTAATATTACCCAGTACTTAGTTGAGCAAGTACATGTAACTACGTCACCTTGAAATAATTTTACATTTAAGTAACTCATAGTTTTTGCCATGAAAACAGCCAAAGAAGTAAAAAAACAAACAGACATCATTATTTCTTCTTTGCTAAGTAAATCTATCACTCTGTTCAGGTGAAACGAATGAGGAGATCGGCAATCTAATCCAGAATTACATTCGAGAAATTGAAGAGCTGAGGTAACAATAGAAGTGAGACTTTAGTATTTGGATGTTTTATTGTAGCAATAAAACACACACACACTCTCTCTCTCTCTCTCTCTCTCTCTCTCTCTCTCTCTCTCTCTCTCTCTCTCTCTCTCTCTCTCTCTCTCTCTCTCTCTCTCTCTCTCTCTCTCTCTCTCTCTCTCTCTCTCTCTCTCTCTCTCTCTCTCTCTCTCTCTCTCTCTCTCTCTCTCTCTCTCTCTCTCTCTCTCTCTCTCTCTCTCAGATCTAAGCTGCTGGAGAGTGAGGCCATGAACGAGTCTCTGAGGCGCAGTTTGTCTCGCCTCTCCGCACGCTCCTCGTACCCCGCCTCTCCAGCGCACCCTCTAGGCTCCTCCCCCTCGGTTTCCATGGATGCAGAGATGACAGACGTGATTCGTCAGGCCAAATTAGATGTGGAGAGGCTAAAGAAGAAGGAGAGAAATCAGAGGAGGAAGAGGTGAGGTCTGAGGAGCAACCAAGTGTCTGTATGTGTGTGTGTTTATTTAATTATGTATATTAGCGGTCGACCAAAAGTGGATTTTACCGAAAGCTATAACTAAGTTGGCCCACACTGGTCGAATCAACCGATAGTTTTTAAAATGAATCCTGAATGAAAACAAGCATAACACATAAAATAGTGCTGAAATTTATTTAAAAAAAAAGAGAAAAATGAAAATGGTTTCATTATTTTATTGTATTATTTCTTGTTTTTTGTTTTGTTTTTTGCATTATTGCCTTGATTGTGTATTTGGAAGACTTTAATATGCTTGACCTCTTCCTGTTTTATGTTACTGAGCCAATAAGAGGCTGTAAAATGTGGCAGAATTAGATTTATCTGTGTGTTTGAGTGTGTGCCAGTATGTCCTGACCGAGGACAGCAAGCTGGCATCGATACAAGTGTCTCTCAGTTATAATGAATACGACTACAGGACCGTCCCGCTCTTCAGATGAGCTGTAATGTGGCCGTAACGGGAGAGAGGTCATGGGTAATTTGTGGACCCAGCTTTACAGAATTACTTCTAGAAGTCTCTGAGATAAATCTCTCCTGATAAATGTGTCCCTGTGGTGCCATTACAGGACGTTTGCATCAGACTCTTGATCTCTTATTTTTTGTTGAATGCTGTATTGATTTGATCTGTCAGTTTGTCTATTGAAGCTTTAATTATAGTTTTTTTACTAGTCCTGAGAAAGAAAAGGGTTTGAAGAAGAGAGCCAAACTTCATCCTCAAGAAAACGGAGAAAAGAGTGAGAATGGGCTGAGCCGAGAAAATGAAGAGAGACGAGAGAATGGAGATGGAGACTCCGATAATGAACCCGAAGAGGTGAGAGGAAGGAGAATCATTCATCGTCTGCTGGTTATTAAGAAAGTGTAATATTGTGAGGATGTGTTTTATGAGAATGAATGTGTAATGTTATGAGAGAGGCGTAATCTTTGACAGAAGTGTTTTATCAGAATAAAGACAAAATTGAAGGAAATTGTAATGGTACCGCAGACAAATTTCAAGAGTAAAATTGATATTTCAGGGAAAATAAATTCATACAGCAGTATTTAATGAGAATTCAAATTAATTATGTAATTTTGCAAGAATAAAGTCTTAATATTTTGAGAATAATGATCATTTTAAAGAGTTTTCACTTGTATTCTAATTTTCTTAGAAACAGTAGTCTTGGAATAAAGTTGTAAAATGAGAAGAAAAAATACAATATTGCAGTAAATATTGTTTTTATGAAAATAAAGTTGTGATATTAAAAATATTTAAAAAATATTTTGAGAAATTTTTTTTTAGTAATAAAGTTGTAAAATGTAAAAAATAAATAAATATTGCAGGGAAAGCCTAAGAATAAAACAGTAATATTGTTGAATAATATAAAGTTGAAATAATTCAAGAAAAGGTTGTTATATTTTCTGAGAATAAATTATATTGCAGGAATAAAATCATAACAGTTTGAGGGAATATATATATATATATATATTAGGGCTGTCAAATGATTAAAGATTAATCGCATCCAAAATAAAAGTTTGTGTTTACATAATATATGTGGGTGCACTGTGTATAATTATTTTGTATATATGTAAATACACACACATGCATGTATATTTAAGAAAAAAAATTATTTATATATAAAATATTTATATTTATATATAATATAAATTATATATAAATCTATATGCAGTATATCCATGAAAACATTTGTTAAATAATTACAAGCATGTGTGTGTATTTATATATGTAAAATAATTATACACAGTGCACCCACATATATTATGTAACACAAACTTTTATTTTGGATGCGATTAATCGTTTGACAGCGCTAATATATATATATATATATATATATATATATATTTATGGGTCCACTGTGTATAATTATTTTATATATATAAATAGACACACATGCATGTACATATTTAAGAAATATTTTCATTTATATACTGTATATAGATTTATATATAATTTATATTAGATATAAATAATATTTTTTTCCCTGAATATACATGCATGTGTGTGTATTTATATTTATATATATATATATATATATATAAACACAAAATAATTATACACAGTGCACCCACACACACACATATATATATATATATATATATATATATATATATATATATCTCAGTATTTGTTTTGGGAATAAAGGCATAATATTATAAATTCGTACTGCATTGTTTGATCAATCATAATATTCCAATAATCAAGTTATAATATTTTGTCTTAATATAAAAAAATAAAGGTTATAAAGCAGTGTTTTGTAAGAATAAAATCATAAAATTACAAGAATAAAGTCAAAATATAACAAAACACTTCTGTGTGACTTTTTCTCATTAAATATGTAGTCTTAATATTACAAGACTCCAGCTGTAACAGTGAGAGATGGAGATGCAGTTATTACTGTATATGAAAGAAAAGTTGTGTGTGTGTGTGTGTGTGTGTGTGTGTGTATAAATTCCAAACAGTGCCCTGCTTTATTCCCGCTGTGTGCAGGATGGCATGTATACGCTTGTGGAGGACGATCACGAGGAGAGCGGCTGTGACGAAGATGAGGAGGAAGAGGAGACCAGGGAGGAGGAAGAGTTTGACAGCGACGAAAGCCTGGTGGACTCCGACTCGGACTCGGAGGAGAAAGGTGCATTCTGGGATGCATTTGTTTGACGTCCTCTGAGCCCCTTTGATTCCCACTAACCCTCTCCCCTGCGGCTCCTCCTCTCTCAGTGAACCTGCAGGCCGACCTCGCCGACCTGACGTGTGAGATCGAGATCAAGCAGAGGCTCATCGACGAGCTGGAGAACAGCCAGCGGCGGCTCCTCACGCTGAAGAGTCAGTACGAGGAGAAGCTGATTCTGCTGCAGAACAAGATCCGAGACACACAGCTGGAGAGAGACCGCGTGCTGCACAACCTCAGTGAGTAAAGTCACTATTCAATGAAAAAATTCTGAAATTACAATAAACTTGGTATTTCCGGACAAACGGCAATATTTAAAGTCCCTGTTATGGTATTTTAAAAGTCAGATTTGACCCAGTCTGTTGTGATTGGTCTACTCTGCTCTGATTGGTCAGATGACCCAGTCTGTTGTGATTGGTCTACTCTGCTCTGATTGGTCAGATGACCCAATCTGTTGTGATTGGTCTACTCTACTCTGATTGGTCAGATGACCCAGTCTGTTGTGATTGGTCTACTCTGCTCTGATTGGTCAGATGGCCCAGTCTGTTGTGATTGATCTAGTCTGCTCTGATTGGTCAGATGACCCAGTCTGTTGTGATTGGTCTACTCTGCTCTCATTGGTCAGATGACCCAGTCTGCTCTGATTGGTTTACTCTACTCTGATTGGTCAGATGACCCAATCTGTTGTGATTGGTCAACTCTGCTCTGATTGGTCAGATGACCCAGTCTGTTTTGATTGGTCTGCTCTGCTCTGATTGGTCAGATGACCCAGTCTGTTGTGATTGATCTAGTCTGCTCTGATTGGTCAGATGACCCAGTCTGTTGTGATTGGTCTACTCTGCTCTCATTGGTCAGATGACCCAGTCTGCTCTGATTGGTTTACTCTACTCTGATTGGTCAGATGACCCAATCTGTTGTGATTGGTCTAGTCTGCTCTGATTGGTCAGATGACCCAGTCTGTTGTGATTGGTCTACTCTGCTCTCATTGGTCAGATGACCCAGTCTGCTCTGATTGGTTTACTCTGCTCTGATTGGTCAGATGACCCAGTCTGTTTTGATTGGTCTACTCTGCTCTGATTGGTCAGATGACCCAGTCTGTTGTGATTGGTCTACTCTGCTCTGATTGGTCAGATGACCCATTCTGTTGTGATTGGTCTACTCTGCTCTGATTGGTCAGATGACCCAATCTGTTGTGATTGGTCTACTCTGCTCTGATTGGTCAGATGACCCAATCTGTTGTGATTGGTCTACTCTGCTCTGATTGGTCAGATGACCCAGTCTGTTGTGATTGGTCTACTCTGCTCTGATTGGTCAGATGGCCCAGACTATCAGAAACCAAATGCCATTATCTGAATTTCTGCTCTGGATCTTCCTCAGCTCTTGATACTCAGTGATACAGTGACGATAGTGTCGGTTTTACCATTTCAATCTCATCAAAGTGGATTTGCTTTGTCAGCAGAAAACAGCGTCTTCTCCACATGATCAACACGAGCCAAACTCTTCCAGTCTCAGATACAGTTCACGGCAGCCGATGAGGAACATCGGCTTTATGGAAATCTGTTTTAATTAATACAAACCTACGCAGGAAGTGAGACTGGAACAATGACTCGTTTCAGGAAGTTTAGTGCCGCATTTCAGTAAAGTAGCAATTACATTACAAAGTCATACGGAAATTACAGCAGTTTACGCTTCACAAGGATTAACAGTGACATTTTATAATTGATTCGTTTCTGAAATGAGATGCAGACAAATGCAACCTCAATATAATTTTCATAGGACACTGCTGTAAAATGTTCAGTTGTAATATTTGTGTTATACAAATAGGTGTTTTAAGGCACTTTAATAATAATCCCAGTAAACATTTCTTCCACCATTTTGATTGTGATTTTAGTGTCCATGGAGAACTACACTGAAGAGAAAGCCTCTAAGATCAAATCTGACTACGAGAAGCGTCTGAAGGAGATGAACCGAGATCTGCTGAAACTGCAGGCCGCTCACAAAGAACACGCTCGTCTGCTGAAGAACCAGAGCCGCTACGAGAGAGAGCTCAAGAAACTGCAGGCTGAAGTGACCGAGATGAAGAAAGCAAAGGTGAGAGCTTTATTTTTAGGAGCACACCGCCCCCTAGAGGCCATCGGGAGATTAACAATGACTTCATCAGCCCAGCCGCCGTACAGATAACTGACTGTAATTGAAGCTCTTTATTTTAAGACTGTAATTAAAAAAGCACCACTTTTCCCACGAGTGAAGAATTTTTTGATGAAAGTCGATCCCTTAAACATAGACCGTGTCCCAGTTTGCATACTAATGCTGTGCACTAAAAGTATTGGAAAGGTGGCTACACCTAAATACACTACCGCTCAAAAGTTTGGGGTCACTAGGAATTTTATTTCTGAAAGTGATAAGCATTTATATAGATGCGTTAAATGAATGACAGTAAAGACATTTATAATGGTACAGAATATTTTTATTTTAAATTAGGGCTGTGCAAAAATTAATTGCGATTAATCGCATCCAAAATAAAAGTCTGTGTTTACATAATATATTTGTGTGTGCTGTATATAATTATTTTGTATATATAAATACACACACACATGCATGTATATATTTAAGAAAATGTGTTATTCATATATAAAATATTTATATAATATAGATTATGTATTCATATATATATATATATACATAATTTAAGCGCAAATAATTCTTAAATATATACATGCATGCTTAGGTACTTATATATATACAAAATAATTATATACAGCACACACAAATATATTATATAAACACAGACTTTTATTTTGGATGCGATTAATCGCAATTAATTTTTGCACAGCCCTGTTTTAAATACATGTTGTTCTTTTGAACCTTCTATAAATCAGAATTCAGTTTTTTTTAATCATGGTTTGCACAAAAATAATAAGCCGTAAAAACTATTTTCAACATTGATAATAATAAGGAGTGTTTATTGTGCAGCAGATCATCATATTTGCTATCATATATCATAGAATGATTTCTGAAGGATTATGTGACTGAAGACTGGAGTAATGATGCTGAAAATTAACAGGAATAAGTTACATTTTAAAAATGGTTATTTAATTATAATATTTCACATTATTATTTTTACTGTGTTTTTAATCAAGTAATGCAGCCTTGGTGAGCAGAACAGACTTCTTTTAAAGAATCAAACTTTTGAAGGATTTGCATTTTTCTTTACTTTTTAAAAAATGTGCATTATAGAAAAAAGGAAAACCGTATGAACCAGAAATAAGTGCAGCCAAAATTTGAGCACTTCTGTTTTCACATATATATGACAGTTCTGTCAAAAGTAAATTATTGCTGATTATTTACTCACCCCCATGTCATCCAAGATGTCCATGTCTTTCTTTCTTCAGTCGAAAAGAAATTAAGGTTTTTGATGAAAACGTTCCAGGATATTCTCCATATAATGGACTTCAATGGGGACCAAATGGTTCAAGGTCCAAAAGACAGTTTCAGTGCAAAATGCAAACTATTCTGATTCCAGACGATGAATAAGGGTCTTATCAAGCTCATTTAAAAATAAATAAAAAAGTTTAAGTTTTATAAGCTCAAATGCTCACCTTGCTCTGTTCTGTGATGCGCGTTCGTGACTCTCCTGTTCGAATTCGTTCATCAAAATGATCTTTTTTCGAGTCATGTCTCGAAGGGTCCTAGATAAGACCCTTATTCATCATCTGGTGTCGTTTAAAGCCCTTTGAAGCTGCAATGAAACTCTCATTTGGACCTTGAACCGTTTGGTTCCCATTGAAGTCCATTATATGGAGAAAATCCTGGAATGTTTTCATCAAAAACCTTAATTTCTTTTCGACTGAAGAAAGAAAGACATGGACATCTTGGATGACATGGGGGTGAGTAAATTATCAGCAAAAGTTTTTTTTAAAAGTGAATTTCTACATTGTTGATTTAAAAGTCCAAAATAACTTCATATTGTTCATATGCAACAATATTGTATAATGCGAATGTAATAAGATTTGAAACCGCAAACTACTTTGTGTTTTTAACTATGAGACTGCTGTAGCGTTTCTCACAGTGCTTGTTTGTCATCCACCTATAGGTGGCGCTAATGAAGCAGATGAAGGAGGAACAGCAAAGGAGGAGGGCGATCGATGCCAAGAGGAACCGAGAAATCGCACAACTGAAGAAAGAGCAGCGACGACAAGAGGTTGGAATGGCTGACGATTGAACATGTGTTCTAGCAGTTGTTGATCATGGTGATTAAAGCGTCTCTGCTCTGCGTGCTCCCTCAGTATCAGATCCGCTCTTTAGAGTCGCAGAAGCGTCAGCAGGAGATGGTGTTGCGGAGGAAGACTCAGGAGGTGACGGCTCTGAGACGGCTGGCTAAGCCCATGTCTGAGCGTGCGGCCGGTCGACTGTCCCGCAGAATCACCAGTGTGGACTCGGGAGCAGAGCTGAACACCAGCACCACGCCAACATCCTCCGAACCCGATTCCACACGCTCCGTTTCCAGCATCATACGCCACTGGAACACCAAAATGAATGGATATCTGGGAGAGAGCGAGAGAAATGGGACTGGAGGAACCCTGGCCAGGTCAGTGAGTCACACAGTCAGTGAGCTTTATTTGATTAAAGGGATTCTTCTAGCCTGGCTAACGCCACACCACGTATCATTGAGAATGAGACGTGGTCTGGAAACCACATGTTCATTTTCTCGTATTTGAGACGTGGTTTACGAATGCCCAGAGCCGTATTATTGGGTGCTACGAATGTCTATCAAATGCGCCTGTACGTAGCTCATAGCCAATCGGGTCAATGAGACCAGATGACGGATGTAGAGCGACAGAAAATTACACGACGAAGACGGGTCAGAGATTTAGTTTCTCAATGTCAAGGACGGGTCCATTCAGAGGGTAGACGAGGCTCCTCTTTAGCATTCGGAGAACACGTAAATGAAACAGGCTAGCAAGCGCACGTCATTGCGTCATTACATCAGTGAAAGGTCCGCTTTCGGCGCTGCAGAAATGTCCTACTGGTTTGGTTGCTGTACCGCACTGTTTAAGCACACTTGTCCTTATTTTGTCTTGTCAGCCCTCATAGAAATAAATAAATAAAAGTAAGGGATAACGGTTGTTATAGCGAATACAACCCCGCGAACTCTAACGCGAAGCGGAGGGGTCTTGAATCAGCCTGAAGGGGTTGTATTCGCCGTAACAACCGCCTCGCTATACATTTCCCCACTTATAACATGGCTACCTACCAAATAAATCAATAATTTGACACAATTTGTTTATTAATTAAAAAAAGACAAGATATATCACACCAATATTATCAAACTCTGTAAGCAATAAATCAACTCTGATTTCATTTTTGCAATACAATCAAAAACCGGAGACGCAAGACGGCAAGTTGTATGAAACAAGAGCGCGCGTCCGTTGTGATATGGATGTGCGCTGTGTAATAATGCGTTGCTATTGACGACGGGCATTATAAAGAAGCAAATGCCATAGAATAGAATCTTGCTTAAAAACATTACCAGAGTAATATAATATGGTATTACATGATTATTGTCAATGTTGAATACAGTCGTTCTGCTTCGAATAAGCAACATTTAATTGAAATCGAAATCTTTTGTTACAATATAAATGTCTTTTTGCTGTCAAATTTGATGCTTAATATATTTATGGTAACACTTTACAATAAGGTTCATTAGTTAACATTAGTAAATGCATTAACTAACGATGAGCAATGCATTAGTTACAGTGTTTATTAATCTTTGTTAATGTTAGTTAATACAAATACCGCTGTTCATTGTGCGTTCATGTTAGTTCACAGTCTATTAACTAATGTTAACTAATACAACCATTGATTTTAATAACGTATTAGTAAATGTTGGAATTAATATTAACTAAGATTAATAAATGCTGAAGAAGTATTGTTCACATATTGTACATGTTAACTAATGTAGTTAACTAATGTTAACTAATGAACCTTATTGTAAAGTGTTACCATATTTATTTATAAATAAATGCATTTGAAATATTTGAAATACCTTTTTATAATAATAATGAAATGATAATAATATGACAACCAATTATGTTAATTTAAACCATTGTGGGGTCATGGATCAAATCCTTTTTTATAGTTATTAAAATATTTATTACCATTTTTTTCAGTCAGAAATACATTTTGAATTCAGTTTCATCTTTTAATTTAAGAAAATAATATAATAAATCATTTCTTTAATGGTTAATCTTTGATCAATAAGGTCTGGAAGCTTGTTTCCTCCACGGAATAAAACAATTTAAAAGATAATTGCGACTATTTATATCACAGTTCTGACACTTGTGAGATAAAAAGTCACAATTACCTTTTTTATTTTTTATTCTTTATTCAGTGATGAAGGTGAAAATGTGTTTTCATTGCAATCTAAACTGTAGTCTATTTGATTTCAGTAGCAGAAAAAAGTTCCAGCGAAAGGGTACGAGCGCAAGTTTCTCAAAGACGGCCCGTCAGAAGTGGCAGTCTCTGGAGAGGAGGATCATGGATATCGTGATGCAGAGAATGACCATCACTAATGTGGAAGCTGATATGGATCGCCTCATCAAGGTGATTGTTAAGACGACGTGTATCAGTAACCTGTATGGGATTGTTGAGTGATTTTGAATTATGTGTCCTCAGAAACGCGAGGAGCTGTCCATGCAGCAGGAGGCGCTGTTACGCAAGAGAGAGAAGTTACTGAGCGAAGGCTTCGGTGAGGATGAGGAGGACAGACTGCTTCAGGAGATGAACGAGGAGATCGAGGTTCTCAATGCCAACATCGACTACATCAGCGACAGTCTGTCAGACTGCCAGGCCACCATCGTTCAGATCGAGGAGAGCAAGGTAACCGGCGACTCGCATGTGACTGCTTGCTTATTGCCTTAAAGGAATACTGCACTGTTTTTTCATATTAAACTATGTTATTCTTTTAAAGGAGTAGTTCACTTTTAAAAAACTTTTGCTGATAATTTACTCGCCCCCATGTCATCCAAGATGTCAACGTCTTTCTTTCTTCAGTCGAAAAGAAATTAAGGTTTTTGATGAAAACATTCCAGGATTTTTCTCATATAATGGACTTCAATGGGAACCAAACGGTTCAAGGTCCAAAAGACAGTTTCAGTACAAACTGTTCAAAGGGCTTTAAAGGACACCAGACGATGAATAAGGGTCTTATCAAGCGAAACGATCGCTCATTTAAAACAAAAAAACAAAGTTTAAGTTTTATAAGCTCAAATGCTCGCCTTGCTCTGTTCTGCGATGCAGGTTTGTGACTCTCCTGTTCGAAGTCGTTCATCAAAATGAACAATTCTTTTTCTGAGTCAATTCATTAATTTTGTTCGTTGAATGAACCAAATGACACGAAAAAAGATTCGTTCATTTTGATAAACGAGTTCGAACAGGAGAGTCACGAACGCGCATCACAGAACAGAGCAAGGCGAGCATTTGTGCTTATAAAACTTAAACTTTGTTTTGTTTTTTTTGTTTTTTTAAATGAGCGATCGTTTCGCTTGATAAGACTCTTATTCATCGTCTGGTGTCGATTAAAGCCCTTTGAAGATGCACTGAAACTGTCTTTTGGACCTTGAACCATTTGGTTCCCATTAAAGTCCATTATATGGAGAAAATCCTGGAACGTTTTCATCAAAAACCTTAATTTTTTTTCGACTGAAGAAAGAATGACATGGACATCTTGGATGACATGGGAGTGAGTAAATTATCAGCTAAAGTTTTTTTTTAAGAGTGAACTACTCCCTTAACTAAGACGAGTTGATACACACCTCTCTCGTCCCACATCGCTCTGGCGCGCAAGACACTTTGATAGCACTTAGCTTAGCCCAGTTCATTCAATATGGGCCAAGCAGAGAAGCAACAAAACACCTCCTTAGAAAAGCACAACGTTTTATTTTATTCGAGTTACACTGCTCGTGTAACTGTATTTAAATAGGGAAAACCTGGAGGTGTTTTGTTGCTTCTCTGCTTGGCCCATATTGAATGAACTGGGCTAAGCTAAGTGCTAACAAAGTGTCTCGCGCACCAGAGCGATCGAGTGCATATATATGTATATATCAACTCGTCTAAGTTAATTATCCCTTTAACAACCATACGGTCATGTGAATGTAATTGAATCCGCACAATTTGCACTTATATTTCCATAAGTGTGTTTTGTAATGGGTGAACTCCTTGCTTTAGGATGAGCTGGACTCAGTGGACACGTCGGTGGTCATCAGTTCCTGCTCGCTGGCTGAAGCTCGCTCTCTCCTGGACTACTTCCTCAAAGCCTCCATTGACAAGGTAAAGCCAAGCAGACAAATCCTCTTTGTTGTCATAGTTTATGCTCATCCGGACTATATAATACAAGATTAAGGTAATGCACTGATTTGAATTTGAATAAATACATAATAAAATTGTATTTGATATAATAATTGAAATCATAACTACTACTGTTCAGAAGTATCTTTTTCTTTTGAACTTTTTTTATCATGGTTTCCATAAAAATACTAAGAAATCTCTAGAAACATTTCTGATTATTATCAAATCAACATATTCAAATGATTTCTGGAGGATCATGTGACACTGTAAACTGGAGTAATGATCAATCACAGGAATAAATTACATTTAATAATATATTGCAATATAAAAGGGTTATTTAAAGTTTATTATAATGTTTCACAATATTGCTGTAAATGCAGCTTTGGTGAGACTTTGTTCAAAAACATGATTTTTTCTGACCCCAGTGGTGTATGGTTGTGTGTTTGTGTGTATAGGGCTTGCAAGTTGCTCAGAAAGAGGCTCAAATTCGCCTGCTGGAGGGTCAGCTGCGGCAGACTGATGTGATTGGCTCTTCCCAAAATCACATGATCCTGGATGCTCTAAGGGAAAAGGCGGAGTGTATCCCTGAGCTACACGCTCTGATCCACAATGTCCAGCAAGGTGAATAATCAGATCATTTTTTGCTGTTCTTTTTTTGGGGATAAAATGTGTAAAATATTTTTCTACCATGAAATATTCCTTTTTGTATGTGCAGCTGACAAGAAACGGATAATAATAAAAATAAAAGATTATAGTTTCAAGTACATTCCACATGTTTATAATTATGGTGTTAATTAGTGATTTTGGTTTGATATGTTCCTCAGAGAATGGCTATGCAAGCACAGATGAAGAGGTGTCTGAGTTTAGTCAGGCGTCAGAGAGCGGCGGGTATGACTACTTTCCACATCATCATACACTTTATCATGAAATAATCTATCACGGTTTCAATTTGAACATCACTGCTCGTCTTTCTGCTACAGTTTCTCCCAAATGAAGTTTTCTGCAAGTCAAGATGACTTTAAGATGAAGGTACAGCTCAAACTTAATGTCTTAGCATTGATCAAATAGTATTATGATTGGATAAATCACATCTAACATAAAAGCTTTGTTAACATTTTATATACACTCACCGGCCACTTTATTAGGTACCCCATGCTAGTAACGGGTTGGACCACCTTTTGCCTTCAGAACTGCCTCAATTCTTCGTGGCATAGATTCAACAAGGTGCTGGAAGCATTCCTCAGGGAGTTTGGTCCATATTGACATGATGGCATCACACAGTTGCCGCAGATTTGTCGGCTGCACATCCATGATGCGAATCTCCCGTTCCACCACATCCCAAAGATGCTCTATTGGATTGAGATCTGGTGACTGTGGAGGCCATTTGAGTACAGCGAACTCATTGTCATGTTCAAGAAACCAGTCTGAGATGATTCCAGCTTTATGACATGGCGCATTATCCTGCTGAAAGTAGCCATCAGAAGTTGGGTACATTGTGGTCATAAAGGGATGGACATGGTCAGCAACAATACTCAGGTAGGCTGTGGCGTTGCAACGATGCTCAATTGGTACCAAGGGGCCCAAAGAGTGCCAAGAAAATATTCCCCACACCATGACACCACCACCACCAGCCTGAACCGTTGATACAAGGCAGGATGGATCCATGCTTTCATGTTGTAGACGCCAAATTCTGACCCTACCATCCGAATGTCGCAGCAGAAATCGAGCCTCATCAGACCAGGCAACGTTTTTCCAATCTTCTATTGTCCAATTTCGATGAGCTTGTGCAAATTGTAGCCTCAGTTTCCTGTTCTTAGCTGAAAGGAGTGGCACCCGGTGTGGTCTTCTGATGCTGTAGCCCATCTGCCTCAAAGTTCGACGTACTGTGCGTTCAGAGATGCTCTTCTGCCCACCTTGGTTGTAACGGGTGGTTATTTGAGTCACTGTTGCCCTTCTATCAGCTCGAACCAGTCTGGCCATTCTCCTCTGACCTCTGGCATCAACAAGGCATTTCCGCCCACAGAACTGCCGCTCACTGGATGTTTTTTCTTTTTCGGACCATTCTCTGTAAACCCTAGAGATGGTTGTGCGTGAAAATCCCAGTAGATTAGCAGTTTCTGAAATACTCAGACCAGCCCTTCTGGCACCAACAATCATGCCACGTTCAAAGTCACTCAAATCACCTTTCTTCCCCATACTGATGCTCGGTTTGAACTGCAGGAGATTGTCTTGACCATGTCTACATGCCTAAATGCACTGAGTTGCCGCCGTGTGATTGGCTGCTTAGAAATTAAGTGTTAACGAGCAGTTGGACAGGTGTACCTAATAAAGTGGCCGGTGAGTGTATATATATATATACTGTATAAACACATATGTTTAAAAGAGGCTACAATTTGCAAGAGCAGTTGAAGACTGGAAAAATGTTGCCTGGTCTGATGAGTCTCGATTTCTGTTGGTA